>MU192635.1:0-14835 GCA_016904865.1 Pissodes strobi | reverse complement strand
ATATATTAGCACTGAACTAATCTTAATCATTTATGCCTTGCTTGAAATGTAAGACAAATGACTTTTAAGTGCTTCAGTAAAATGTGTCGCCATTTCTAATTTCACGATGGCGGACATAGCGAAACCTTACTACAAGGTGTTATTGTGGCCACGTTATAAGCTTCTAGGACTGATTCTTTGGGAAATTCCGAAGGAATGAAAAGTTCATAGAAAATGGTTCTAGACATCCATAATTTGTAGTTCAATAGAAATTCAAGATAGATGGTGTCAAACTTTTTTTAAATTAGTTTCTTGTAAACATCGGAGTTATTATGTTTTACCCAATTTTGTTGAAATTTTACATTGTTATCTGTAATAGCTAGAAGCTAATTTCACCCTAATACGTTAATATTATAAAGTCCAGTGGCGTCCCTAGAACACCTCAGCGAATATTATGAAAAAAAATACGCTTCTGATTTTTTTGCATATTTTATTTTATTTCGGATGCTTCTTCTTCGCGTACCATCTCCTAACGGAGGTTGGCTATCAACATAGCTATGCGCACTTAATTTGCAGCTGCACGGAACAGTCCATTGGACGTCATTGAGAACCATTCTCTGAGGTTTCTCAACCATGAAGTTCTTCTGCTACCCGGACAACGCCTTCCTTGAAATTTTCCATCCATAATACTATGCAGCAATTGATATTTTGAACCTCTAATAATGTGCGCAAAATATTCGAGTTTCTTTTTTTTAGCATTATATAAATCTCTTCTTCTTTGTTCATACGACGCAGCACTTCGACATTTGTAACTCTGTCGACCCACGAAGTTCGCAACATGCGACGATAGCACGAAGATGCAAGTATTCTTGTCCTCAATTTTAAGTTTGTCTTTGTTGCAAATAAACTTCTTGAGTTTGATAAAAGATTTTCTGGGTATCTCAATTCTGGCCCTTATTTCTTGTAACTGTTCAGCAGTTTCATTTTTTATTTTGCCTAAATATTTGTAGTATTGTACTCTTCCAATTGGAGTGTTATCAATTGTTAAGTTTACGTCTATATTTTGTTGCTTTGTGATAACCATATACTTTGTTTTCTTCAAATTCATATTGAGTCCATATCGTTTACAAGAGTAATTTATTCTTTGCAGCAGATTCTGCAGATCTTCACTGCTGTCTATTCTTTCTACTGTATCGTCGGCATACCTAAAATTGTTAAATTGTTGACCGTTTATTTTTATTCGTTCGTCTCCTTCTGCAAGAGCTTCCTCAAAGATTGTTTCACTGTAAACCATAGAGAGAGCAAAAAGGGGAGAGTCACAAATATCCTGTTACAATTTAGGTAACTTGCATGTGGCGCCCTCAGTGGCTACAGGAAAAAACACAGTATGGAAGGGATGCTTGAATCGGATATTTGAATAGAAATTGGTATTTGCCATCGCCCTCTGTATATTCTTAACCTGAGTGTTAGTGTTTGAACGCTAACTTTTAAGTTAAGAATCTACAGGAGGCAATGATATTTTCATTAGAACTTGGACTTTGTTTTCTCAATGATTCCCTCAACTATTTTTCCTTATTATATTATTCCAGGAACTGTGACGGAGCGAATTGAAATAGAAAAAGGTACCGGCTAAAACAACTAAAAAGTGTGTCTAAAACTCAACGACACACCTTGTTAAGAAAACATGACACATCTTCTATGAAACCAAGAAAAGGACGATAACGGAAATCACAAAAGATACGTTTATTTGAAGAAACGATCGGCCATATTTTATGCACAGATAAATTAAAATACAACGTAAAAATTATTTTTTATTTTTTATTGCAAAATTAAAACACCAAATAGGCAACGAATCTCAATAACAAATATATATGTTTTAAACGAATAACTTGCATCAAATACACATTTTTCGAACTGAAACATAATATTAGGATATATTTTAAACACATAATTATTTGAAAAAAAAACTATATATAACGAATCTCAAGAGCGAATACATATTTTTTAAACGAATAACCTACATCAAATACACATTTTTCAAACTGAAACATAACATTATGATATATTTTAAACACGTAGGTATTTCGAACAAAAACTAAACGATCACAATATATATTAACACAAAATATCTTGGTTACAAATAAAATAACGGTGTAAATAGAAAAATAATGTGCAAACATTTAAAATAGGTACCTCTGTGTCCCATGCTATGCACCAGGCTCAGCAGGCAGTACAGGTATAACGCCAAACTTAATTTCAAAAAATATTTCCTATGTGCTGATGAGACCTCACCTTCAAGATTGTTTGTCAATTCCACAATTATCTGTGGACATAAAGATCCTGATAAAAAGACTAACCGACGCCGACGCTGACGTAGAATAAAATCAACCCGAGGCTGACAACCCAGAAGAATCACCTCAAAAAATAAGAGCAAGATGCCTTTTGTGCGCACGAGCCTAGAATAGAGTAACAACTATGAAATGTGATTCTTGTAATAATTTTGTATGTAAAGGACACAGCAAAAAAATTATTAAATGTGATACTTGTTGCAAATTATTATCTGCAGATAACAAAAAATAACTGTTTTTTTTTTTGCAAATAGCAAATAATTTTATTCGATAATTTCGTAAATTTTATTTTGCGTTTTTGGAATATTTAGTTTATGTTAATCTATGTATATTTAACACATCTTATCATTATACATACAGATTATTAGAAAAATAGCGTACAAATACTGAATTTCTTAGTGGTGTATAAAATACACCACGCGACCACTTACTATAAATTTCTCTACGCGCCTAATTAAGGGTTAAGCAACTAAAATTACAACTTATTTGTCCCTTGCATTTTTTTTCAGAGCTTGCTTTGTTTTCGATAAAATAAATTAAACACCGTTTATTGCAATTTATTTAAATATTGCTTGCAAAAAATGCATTCTGACAATCAAATATGCCATAGATTATTTAATTTGCCAGTAGGACAGTCCAGTCACATTCTATATAAATATCTATAAAATAAAAAAATCTAACTTGATTGGCTTGAAAAATACTAGCAATGATCCTTATGATTTTTTTATAGTGGAATATAACAAAAAATTTATATAAATAATGACACCAAAAAGATACTGCTTTAACGCTTTTTAGCATTTTAAGTTAAGTCTAAATTTATTTTTGCCCCCTTAAAAAATACGCAAAAAAATTATTATAAACAGCGACACCGATGGTGAAATAATGACACCAAAAAGTTATTGCTTTAACGCTTTTTAGCATTTTAAGTTAAATCTAAATTTATTTTTGCCTCTTTAAAAATTCGCAAAAAATTTTTTATAAACAGCGACACCTATGGTGAAATAATGACACCAAAAAGTTAGCCCTATATTATAGCAAAAGGTTCAAATATACCAGAAATTTAAAAATATGCTTAAAATATTCATTTGACAAATACAGTTTCAAACAAATAATGTAACCCTGAAACACGAAGTTTCAATAGTTTGCGAGAGTGTTATTAGTGTATAAGTAATTAATTTTTGAATGATGCAAATTGATAAAGCGTAACTATCATGCAATAAGAAACTACCAAAACTATATCCAAACTATTCACACTTTAATTTTTTTCTCAAATATCCAACAGTTTACATGGGTTCGTTCCATCGTGTGCCGCGCCGTGGAGGTTTCATGATTATACCTCCGGCTGCTTTCTTCAATTTTTGCTTTTTAAATTTCTGAGTTTTGACGAAATTTGAACCCTCAAGAATATGGAATCCTTGAGAACAGCGATCGCGTCTTACATATATGTATATCAATGTTGAAACATGAGATATCTCAACTTTTATATTATTAGTTGCAAAAAAAAAACATAAAAACGGTGTGCGCTTAAGACCACCCGACATAAGTGAAAACTTTAACAATGCGAGACTAATATTATGAATTAAAAGTATTTGTTTGTGTTCTATATTTTGACGCCATTTGCACACAATTTCAATGTTTAAAGTAAAATTTTATTAGAATCGACAAAAACTGCTGCTTATACTTAAAACACATCTAAATTTTCCGATGTTGAACCATTTTCTCATCTTCATATCGTTTTAAATGCGATTTCAGGCAAATAAATCTACTTGCTTACCACAAAAACTGTATGCACTGATATGTTGAAAGTTAATTTTTCCTCCAGATCTGCCATAAAGTCCATTAGAAACTGCCTCTAATCACCAAAAAACGGCAACATTTTGCGATTCTGACACATTTTCCGTATTCAAGCCATTTTCACTGGAATGTCAGGCAAATCTACATATTTTAATCTAAACGTCGAATATTGAAATATGCATTCCTTCACATTTTCCATAATGCTTCAAATGCAAACCTATCTATTTACTCGTAATATTGTCGAAATATTGAAAATATAGGAGGATTTTCTGCACGCTTTAATTTAATCTCGATTTTCTTGTATTTTCCGGTCTCATTTGGAAAATTATTATAAAACATTTTAGTATCAGAGGTCACGTGGTTTACGAATCTGAGATTGATTTATTGAAAAAAGCTATGCGTTGGCAGTTTAAGTACATTTTTCAAACCGAAAAAAAAAATTCATCATCATTTCCAAAGTGTCTTTTGAAACAGTTGTTGGTGTAGATTCTAGCCAATTATTCAGTTTTTCTAATAGAAATATATTATATATTTTTATTTTGGCTAAGTAATCCATTTTTTTTAACATTCTCCCTAAAAAGTTGATTTTCCCGAATCTTCTAGATTCTCCTAGAAATTCCTTATCGATTCACCTACTACTGACACCAATTGTCATTTGGTGGATCTTGAACATAGCGAATAATAATTACACTAATGAAGATTCAAATTCAAACTAAAAATGAACTATCAGACCCAGCCCAAGGACTAATATTTTTAGGAATGAAATATAAAATTAATTTTTGATAGAGGCGATATGGGGGTAAATCTCGGGAAAATTAACGGAATGTGACATCAAAACCACGCGCAGTCTACTTCAGCTCTTCCTTGTAAAACGACTAGCAGATAAAGACAGCTTGCAAAATATATTCCTGTCTTCTCCGAAGGCATCGGGTTTTTCGTTAGACTGCGTTCCTATTTACCTATGTCTTTACCATGCAATTAATTGCTTAAGAGTGCTCTCTGGTTCGGCACCCCGGGATCGATTACCGTTGGTATTCTTTTTTATTGTCTTGAGGTTATATTTGTAAAAAGTTTTTTTTCTTGATTTTGGGCAATTTTGGTTAGTTTTTATTCGTTGCGCCCCTGTAGCGAACGAAGCGAGCAGAGGGCTATGCGTGGAGTGTAATATTAGATATTCTAATGCAAACGCTACGAATGTAAACATTAAACAACGCACGTAAGGCAGTATCTGTGACGGGAATGTGTTTTGCAGGCTGCCTGAAACTGTTAGTGTAAAACGTCTTTCTAACGTCAGAATATAGGCAACCAATTCCAAATAAGTGATTGCCTATATTCATGCATCACGCGGCCTAAGGTGGCATTAGATTTTCATGTTGATGATGTTAATATCGATTGATATGATTACACACCAGTGTCTCGAGTTACTAGCAGATTAAGCAGACTCACTCAATTTTTTTCTAATATATTTGTTTGATTATTCCAGACTAAAAGTAAAAAGGTATTGCAAGAATATTTGATGGGTTTGAGAATTATTATTCAAGGGGTGTCGCGAATTTTTAATACTATCTAATATTACTGTTAGCAAATCGCAATAAGTAGAGAACATAATTAAGCAATCCTATCCAACACAATTTTGTTAAGATGATTTCTATCCTATCAATAGCTTCACGCCATTCCATTATTTGCATGGCGCATACACATACCCACCTGAACACACACTGCTGAAAATGCACCCACTCTTCCAATTTTAGTATAAGTATAAATTTAAAATTTCGTTTTTGTTTGGTAACATGGCCCAAGTTATTTAAAGATATTGTTTGGATGGATCGCTACAACAAAGCTGAAAAACATAGCGTTTGCCAAAATCCAAGTAATTAAAATTTGTCTCGCGAACAACATCATTTTTAACTGAAAACAAATTTATTCCATGGTGATGTAAAGATGATTTATAAATAGCAAATTTTACATGTGATTTTTTTTTTACTTTTTGACAGTAGACACTAACCTTCGATACTGCCTTCTGCCTTAATTAAAACATAAATTATATGCATAATATGATATAACGTGATAGTAAATTCGGAATTATACCCATTTGTAGTTACGTCATCAAGATTAGAAAAAATGTATGGCGTAGATATTTTTGTCAATCAATATTAGGTTAGGAAATTTACTATCGCGTTCAGAAATTAATAATCTGTCGTTTTTTATACCTTCAGAAATATGATGATTTAGCAGTATATTATATTTTTTACATTCGTCTATACAGTTTAAATCTCAAAAAATAAAAATAACTTTGTAGTATTTATTTATTTATTTATTAATAAACTTAATAACAATTAACAATTAGTATGATTAATCATGAATGATGAACAAACGCAGATCATAATTTAAAATATATTGGCTTTGTGTCAACTGGAAAAGGAACAAGTTCGAAACGGAATCGCACTTCAAATTGAGAATGTAATACAACGAACAGTAGATGTAACAAAATTGAGCTTACAAAAATTGTGAATAGGAAGAATGATATAAAATTATTTTAACTTACAGGAAAAAATTAAATAACTGACTTAATTTTCTTGTTCATGAAAAAAATACTGCCTGGATATGTTAACACATCAAAATGAAAATACCAATCCAAAAAATTAAACATACAAACTCAAAAAAAGTCACACCATATTGCATTGACAAGTTAATGTAATTGTAACGATATGAAGATCATACAATAAAATTTGCAAGAACAAAAAGCTTAATCAGTTTCATCAGTTATGTCAGAGTCAGAACTAAAGTCAAAAATATTGTCTTCGTTGTCGTCGTTTTCGTCAGTCGTAATTACAAGTGGCGGAATATCAGAGGCATCACACACTCCTATTGTCTCCCAAGCCTCTTGAATTATCTTTTCTGTATGAATAATACATTTTTGCCAAAGATCTATATAAATTTCCTTTATTACCCTTTCCCATGTAGCCAGAACTTCTGAGGGTGAACCCTTAAGATTGGAAATATACTGATCGTATTTTTTGGTTTACATTCCGACCACATTATTTCAGTTGCACTAAACTGGCAATGTTATGGTGGCAGTCGCATAGTTTTGTGTCCTAAAGGTTTAACATATTCATCAAGAAATTATTTTTTTCACGAGGGTAGTTTCTGCTTGCATTACTCCTTGAGCTTTCGTGGCCTTTTCTGAACAGTCAATATTATTTTTCTTCATCCATTCAATTACTCTCTGCCTTGTCCAAGATTTTCTCGGGATTTCTTCTAGTAAACCAGAATGGTAACTTGAATGGTTCCTGATTATGAATGAGGAAGATGTGGAACCAGTTGAGTATTAATCCAGTTTTCGAAGTTTTTCCTGTTAATATTGTCATGATAATCCACCGTTTTTAATCCACGTTTGAATATTAAATTCACGCCCTTGAAGAAGCTATCTTTGGTTCCGGCGTGGGCCACAATATAACGGTGACCTTATAAAATTAAGGGTAACTCAATCTCTCTTATACATCAAAAAAATTCTAAAGCATTCTACCAGGACATAAATTTAATATAATAATAAGTAATGTTCCATGCACATGGTTCATAGAGTCAAATTCCCTCATAATGCCATTATGAGTTTTTCACACGAAAAAAAAAAACAAAAATTATTTGGATTTTTTTGGAGAGGTACGGCTTTTTATAAAGTATCCCAGAAATTCATGGCGGAACAATATTATGAGCTTCATATCTGTAAAAATCCTTAAATACGTCAAATTAATATTTTGCATTCCTAGGCTAGATATTGCTTACATTGCTTCGCTGCGATTTTTTGAGAGATCCGCGAGGGGACTTTGAATCTTCAACTTGAACAGCTTTCAAACTCTCCGATTAAATCTACTTTTATTTTTTTTTGTACTTTTATAAGTTGGTAAAAATATGAAACCGAAAAAATTGTGAGCATTTACAAGTCGCCAGTTTGCATAAAAAAATCTAAAAAGATTACAACATATTTTTATCTTCACTGTTTTTTCTTGAATCCAAGTGCTTGGTGTCATCTTGCCAGCCACTACGAAATAATCCCTTGCTAAAGATCCACGTCTCGTCACTGAAAACTGGAGGAAAAGCTTCTGGACCTAAATTTCAATTTTTGACATAGGAACAATGTCTGACGTCCAACAAATATTTTCTATTATTTGATTTTTCCACGTGAAGCATATAGGTACTTTTGATACATCTTCTTAAGGAGTCGATGGAAAACTCAAAATATAATTTTTTTCCCTGAACATTGTTGTCAATGTATCATATTCTTTTCTGGCGTACACAGAATAAATTGTGTCTCGAATAATATTGTTCAAATATTTCGTAATTTTGGTTTTTGCGATATTTTGCTTGGAAGACATACTCTAAGCGTAGTCCTGGCCTGATTTTATGCCATTCTTATTTATATTTGCGATCATTGTTGGATTCAATTTTGTTGCATCTGCCGCCTGCGGCTCGCTGTACCGCATTCTCAATTTGAAGGCGAATCCGTTTCGGACTTGTGCCTTTTCCAGGTTTAATTTTTCAGTTTAACAACCATTGGAATCTTGTAAAGACATTTTTTCCTTCTTTATTTAGGCACTTTTAAAAGACGTTTTTAACCATTAAAATATTGGGGTAAAATTTCTCTTAGCTGAAACCAGTTATGTAATTTTTTTTTTTTTAAATATGAAATCCTCCCTAAAGACAAAATGAAAATTTTTTTTCTGCGAAAATGCGTTATTATCATTTTTCGAACTTTAGAATATCTAAAACCAGTTATATAAAAACATATTTCTGCTTTACCTTCTAAACACTTTTCTATACCTACATAAACACACGAAAAACTTATTGCTGAAATATATCATTTTTTATTTTTTAATAGAATATTATAATCTTTAGAATAACTGAAATCAGTTACATAAATGCATATTTTTGTTTCATATTTCTCACATTCTTCTAAACATAAACACACAAAAATATCCATGCGGAAATTCGTCATTTTAATTTTTTCATAGAGAAAGACTTGCGCTTCGCGCAAGAGTTTCTTCACGCAGGTGCGTAGTGGCTTAAACGAGACGAAACTAACCAATGCTAACCTAAACTAACCTAAGCTAACCCAAAGTAACCAAATCTAACCCAAACTAACCAAAGCTAACTCAAGCTAATAGAAATTGTTTCGCCTAGGCTTGCGTGAAGAACGGCTTGCGCTTCGCGCAATCCTTTCTTCACGCGAGTGCGAAGTGACTTAAACGAAACGAAACTAACCCAAACTAACCAAAGCTAATTTAAACTAACCAAAGCTAACCCAAACTAACCAAAGCTAACCCAAGCGAACCGAAATTGTTTCGCATAGGCGTGCGTGAAGAAAGGCTTGCGCTTCGCGCAATCCTTCCTGCAAGTGCATAGTGGTTTAAACGAGACGAAACTAACCCAAACTAACCAAAGCTAACCTAAACTAACCAAAGCTAACCCAAACTAACCAAAGCTAACCCAAACTAACCAAAGCTAACCCAAACTAACCCAAACTAACCCAAACTATGACTTATTTCTGAAGAAGTTTTTTGCGGTATTATGTTTAGAAAAATATTTGGAAAGTAAAACAGAAACATGTTTTCAAGTAACTGATTTCAGTTATTCGAAAACATGAAAATGATGCATTTACGCAGTTTTTTTATGATTTTGTATTTGGAGAGGTTGATCTATACTAAATAAACAAATATTTCTTACATAACTGATTTCAGCTAAGCGAAAGTTGATCCAAATATTGCGCAATCGTTTGGTCATCCCACAAAAAAGCCCCAAAAGTTCGACTTTTGTGGACTGAAATGTAAAAGTCAGGACATTTTTTTGCATCTGACACGGGAGAATTGTTGCAGTGTTGCCAAAGGTTGCACCTTTTCTTACGGAGTAAAGGAACGCTTCGGAGGCGCAACTAACAAGAATTAACCCAAACTAAACAAAGCTAACTCAATTTAATGTGAAAAATAAATATATTTCACTTCACGCAGAGTCTCCGCTCGATTCGGGAGCGTAACTAACCAGAACTAAATCCAGCTAACCCAAATTAATGTTTCACTTCACGTATGGCCCTTCGCTCCCTTCGGAGCGCGTTGGGTTAGTTTTGGTTTAGAGAGCGGAGGGCCCAGGCATGAAGTGTTCAAATATTTGAGGACGAAACGTAACTGGGGTATTCATTTATGATGCAGCCGTCTTATGGTGAGGTCCTATCGTATATGCAGTTTACAAATATGCCTCCGGGGTGCAACCAACAAGAACTAACCCAAACTAACCAATTCTGACCCAAATTAATGTAAAAATAAATCACTTCTTTGGTTAATAGTTGTTAGTTTGAGTAATTATTGGATATAGCACCATCATATAGAAATTCGCGATTTTTTATATGTCTATGCATTATAAAAGAAAATTTGGAAAGGAAATAGATCGGTGGAAACAAGATTTTCTGCATATTTTTATAATTTTGGTTTTGGCTTATAACCAATCCACTTACTAAAAGAAAAGCGCGCTATATAGTAGTTAGGTTGGGTCAATTTTAGTTAGCTTGGGTTAGTTTTTGTTAGCTTGTGTTAGTTTTTGTTAGTTTATCTCAGCTTGGGTTGGTTTTGGTTTGCTTTGATAAGTTTTGGGTAGCTTGGGTTAGTTTGGGTTAGCTTGAGTTAGTTTGGGTTAAGCTGGGGTAAAAGCAAGGGACGTACGCAAAGCGCACGTCCTAAGCTCGTACTGGCTTATACGAAACACAACTAACCATAGCCAACCCAAACGAACAGAAACTAACCCAAAGTAATGGAAATAATTACGGCGTGCTTCCGCGAAAAAACGCAAGCGCAAGCCTTTTTACGCGCAAGCTCGTACTGGCTTAAACGAAACGCAACTAATCATAGCAAACCCAAACTAACCCAAAGTAATGGAAATGATTACGGTCAGGCCTCCGCGAAAAAAGGCTTGGGCTAGTATTGTTTTAAAATATATAAAGGTTATTTGTAATAATTATAATTAGCCACGTTTTTAAGAGTCGAACTTTCTATTTCTGCCAGTAACAACTATTATGTCCATATCATTTTCAAGATTAGAATCAAATAATATGTGGTACGTTGTCATTTCCTTTCCATTTTTTTTCAAATTTTTCTTACAAAAATATTTCGTCCTCAGATTTTTTTCTTCTAGAGTACTTCAAATAACATTCCCTTCCCATAGCATATTCGAAAATTGTTTAAATCCGTGGGCGGTTAAGGTCACCAGAACCGTAGTTTCTATCAAATATACTGCTTTAATGCATTAGAAAAGCTAGAGACGTAAAAAATCGCGAATTTCTATACACGGTCTATATCCAACCATGACCTTAGTTTGGGTTAATAAATAGGTAAAATCGAAGAGTATGATACATTATGCGTATTTGCATCATTCACCTGAATAAAAGAAAGCGAAAGGCAATCATTTTACATAATTTTTAATAATAAATCTTGGTAACAAATTTACAGCAAACCCTGACAACAGTGCGCTTGTGACAAATTGAACATTGAAGTTTTGGCTGCTGACCAATGACAGTGACAAGAAGGAGAATATATTGACTTATTTACAAGTAAAATTTAATTTATTTGGTAATTGTTTAGTATAGGTCCTCCACATAAAATGACTCTTTTGTTATTTAAGAAGGTTAGAGTTCATATTAAAAAGTCATTTTATACAAATATTTTCTGGCAGAAATGATAGCTTATGCATTTTTGGGTTAATTTCGATTAGTTTGGGTTGTATTGGGTTAGTTTGAGTTAAATCCGGTTAGTTTGGATAAGCAACAAAGAAAAAGCGCGATAGTGTGTTCGCTTCAACTTATTGAGCATCAACAAACAACACGCCGAACATTTTTTTAATTTTTTTAAAATCTTTGGGTTAGTTTGGTTAGTTTATCTCGTAAATTAAGAATAAATAAATTAGTTTGGTTTAGTTTGGGTTAGTTTAACTAATTTAACTAATCCAAACTAACCTTCTGTAATAACAAAATACTCATTTTATGTGAAGGACATATACTAAACACATACTCCCCCCGTAATTGTTTAGTGTTCTTCAGTTTTATAGTAAGAAATGTTCAATGTTTCCATAAATTATCATTTCCGCCTGAAAATGTTTGCATAAAATTACTTTTTAAGATGAATTCTATCCTTCTATAATAACAAAATAGTCATTTTATGTGAAGGACCTATACTAAATAATTACCATTTATTTAATGGGGCTATCAGTCGCTTTGAGTTAGAACCGGAATAAAACGTGGGCCTCTTGTTCTACGCAAAGGCCTTCTATATAGTTAATATTTTCAGACGTGCATTGACTATATTTCTAGTGCTTTTTTTAAGAGGTTCGACAAGAGTAACGGCGATTGTTGTGCACCAACAAATGAGGAAAGCAAATTATTAAACTACATACGCTTTTCATGGTTTGCGCAGCATATAATGGTATAAACTCTGTTCTGGGCGTTGCTTAGAATCAGTGAATATTTGTTTTAAGTCTGTAATCGAATGGTTGTTAAACTGAAAAATTACCGAAAAGAAGCCAATATATTTAATATTATGAGCCGCGATTGTTCATATCTTCATATCTTTTTCTAGGCATTGTTTAAAACGTTTCGAAATAACTTTCGACAACAAGTTGACAAACCAATGTTACGGATACGTCACATAACAAAGTATAATGTGGATGTACTCGGGTATAATTCGAGTACATCCACCACCGAGTAGCGACAGAAACCGTCGGAACCTTTGATGTTTGGGGGGTCAAATTTTCTTTCTCCCTCATTTGACGCGTTTGACGGATAAACAACCTATTTCACTGGTTAAATTGTGAAGAACTCGTTTACACTGTCGATAATTTAAAGTGGACTTAATGAAATAAGGATATTTGCGGTTGAATTAATATAAATATCATTGAAAAACTTTATTAAAAGAAAATATATTGTTTGTTTTATTTTATCACGCACAAAAAAATTTTTTAATTTATAGTCTAGAAAAATCAAATTTGGTGAAACAAATTAACAGAAATAGTATTGAAATATAAATGATTTTTGAAGTGAATACTTCTTTGGTTTCATGCGAGTGATTTTTCAAGGCCACGTCACGACATGATTTTGAAATATTCGTACCGCGTTACAAAAAAAAATCGTATCATCGCGGGTATGAGTCAATTTGTGATATAGTATAAAGAGTGTGGCAAACGTATCAGAATCGACTCAAATGATTAAAATAAGTTGAGAATAGGAAAGTTGATAGGACGATTAACCCAAACTAAACAATTCTATTAAAATTGATTATAACGTATCAGAACCGGCTCAAATAAGTAAAATAATTTGAGACTAAGTGAAACTAACCGAAAGTTGAATAGACGACTAACCGAAACAAACCAAATCTATTAAAATTGATTATAGCCTAGCGGAACCGACTCAAATGACTAAATTAAGTTGAGAATAAGAAACTAATCGAAAGTTTATTCGACAACAAACCAGAACTAACCAAATCTATTAAAACGGAGTAATTCACTCAAATGGTTAAAAATAAGTTTATACTAAGTAAAACTAACTGCGTTAGATCGGGGATTGAGACGAATCGAAGGTACCTTTTTTGGTTTTTACAGCCACCCCTAATGTTATAAACTGTCAAAACGAACGAAACTTGAAGTAATATGTATTTATGTTGTATATTTAGTAAACTAAACTTACGTAATCTGCTAAAAGTTATTTTTTACACTAAATTGTGTTAGGGGTGGGTGAGCGTGAGTTTTAGGTTCTCACGACAAACTAGTCGTGTTGCATAGCGTTAGATCGGGGAATGAGAAACGAATCGAATGCCAGTGGGATACATCTGGTAGGGCTAAAAAATATATGTTGACATAAAATTGACACCTAGTTAAAAATACCAAAGTTGCGCGGATGTCTCAGACATGAGACACGGGTGCATTAAAACTAGAAAAAAAAATATAAATCACAAACGACTAAAAAGAATACTATTTCTGGACAAACGTACGTACAATGATCGCAATGAATACATCAACTGCCTGACTATAAATGAAGCCTCCTTTTCACAATGATCGCGGCTCAAGTTACTTTTAGCGGAAATCGGCTACAAAAATATCGTTCTATAGGATGATTCTACACAAGCAAAAAAAAATTTCCTGAGGAAATGTTTTTTTTCCAGAAAATTCGATTTTCTTTATATCATAATTTAACTAACACCTGTCTTTGAATAATGTTCCTATTATTTTTTTTTGCTATAGACCGGTAGAGAAAAACCTATTAATTTAATAAAATGGTGTTATCCCGAAAATGTCTAATTAATGGATTTTTTTTGTAGTTTTGAATATCGGAAATCTGTTATGGACATGAAAATAATTAGATAATAATTCTATTTGGCTAGTAATTTTCTCTTTAAACATGTACAATTTTTTTCGCGGAAATTCTTCATATGGAAAATATTATTTAAATTGACATAGTAGATCCGTGTGTTTCGTTAGTTTGAGTTAATTTTGGTTCTGTATTAGGTGGGGTTGGTCAAGCGCCTAGCGCGCTTGCCTCATTGCGCTTGTTCGGTTAATTAAAGCAAATAATATTCTTTGCGTACCATATAATATTCTTTGATTAAAGTTAGTTTCGATTATTTTGCTTTGTTTGGTTCATTCGGGTTAGTTTTGCTCAGTCTGAGTTAGTTTTGACTAGTCTTGG
>JAEQML010059811.1:0-28096 GCA_016904865.1 Pissodes strobi | reverse complement strand
TACAGTCATCCCTGTAATTCAATTTTTTTAATACTCTCACAGCTTTTCTTTGCAAACCAAATAACCGTTTAGAATTTGTGGCATGACCCCATCCCAGTATAGCATAAGAAATTCTTGACTCAATGAATGCGTGATAAACAGGCAAAATAGAACATTCTCTGAAACATCATTTACCAAGCTCCGTTTAGCATACACACTAGAAGCTTATCTTTATGGGTATTCCATGTCAGCTTACTATCAATATATACTCCCAGAAACCGAACACAATCGCATATTTCCAGGCCATCCAAATCTCTCATTGAGAAATACATTAACTCCGTCTTTTTCTCCTTCAGACTAAGTTGACTACTATTAAACCACTCTGCAACCTTTGATTGAGTCTCCCTCATGACTGTTATGATGTGTTCCTTAGACTTTGACTTTTTAAGCACTGTGGTATCATCTGCGAAAAGTACCAGATCAGCAAAGGGATCGCAACTCTCCAGATCATTAATGTAGATCAAAAAGAGCAACGGCCCGAGTACTGATCCTTGCGGTACACCATATTGAGTGTTCATTATCTTGGAGTGACTACCATTAAAATTAACAAGTTGTTTTCTATTACTCAAGTAGGAAAATATCAATCCAATACTGGTTTGATTAAAATTGTATTGTTTCAGCTTATTTATTAGCGACTGTGGGGAGACACAATCAAAGGCCTTTGTGAGGTCACAAAAAAGAGCCCCAATATCTTCACCTTCATTATAGCCGCCATTTATAACTTTCACAAGTTCATTTATAGCTGCTGCTATTGAGAGAGAGCTTCTGAATCGAGATTGTGATTTATTAAAAAGTCGGTTATTTTCAAAGTAAAGTGTTATTATGTTCTTTAATATTTTGAAATATTCCTTCTTTCATACGTTTATTAACTTAGTCAATGGGCTTATAATTTAATTAACTATACTTTTGGTTATTTTAGTATTAAGGTGATAGCAGTCTTTACTGTTCTTATTCTTAAGACTCTTTATTACATCCATAACCTCTACTTGTGACACTAAGGTAAACACAAAACTTATGTTTTGCAGTTTATTGCCAAATGAAATGAATGAAAACTGCTTAGCAAGGTCAAAAGAATTATTTTTGATATAGGTATGCTTTTCTTTAGTTCATGGGGTATATTAACAAAAACAGAATTTAGTTCATTTGGCGTAAGCTCACTGTCCACTGTAGAATTATTTCATGAGACTGGAATAAAACAATATTCCATACAGCTTTGGAATTGAAATTATGTTTTTTTTTTTATATAATTATCATTGAACTGTTTTTTGGCTTTTTTAACCCATTACGATAGAAATTTTCATAATTTCTGCATAGAGGCGTTAACTCAGGATCCCTATGGGATCTAATCAATTATCTATAAAAATGTAATCTCTCACGCATATTTTTCAAATCTTCATTAAACGACGGGATTATAAGGCCATTCTAATAATGTTTACATTTTTTCTTCGGAAAAGCCAGTTTAGATTTCCGGTGATGATGCGTAATTGGGGCTGGATTGTACCCATTCCTGATTAATGGGATCTTCTGCCATAAAGACACCTTCAAAGCAATCAATGATACTAGGGCGAGTTTGTATTGAGAAACTGTCAAGACGAAACTCCGCCTTTGGAATGTATGCAATCGCGTTCCACGCCCAGTTGTAGGCTATTCTACAATGCTGGTATGAGAACCTAAGACCTTTCATAAAGACATTTGTTCAGGCACCAGAGCTTCTCTGTCGGTTCCTGAGCCTGATAAAAATAATTCTACTCTGGTGTACATCTATAGGCATCCATATTTTCCAAGTTGCTCTGCCAAAAGCATCATCCTTCTATATCAAAGGTATCCTTTCTGATGTGTATAACCCATTCGTATTATTGGTGATTTCGACTAAAAGCCTATTTCTGATATCCTCATTGATGCTTCATATCATTTTGATGGTCTATTTTCTACTACTTCAGCTTGCAATGATTATTTAAGGTTCACTGTCGTTAAATGTCCAATCTATCATTGATATTCTCGCTCTTCTTCTTTGCTAATTTACTTCATAATTAGTTAATCAGTAAAAAGATCAGAATGTCTATGTATTTGCTTCAATAGATTCGCTGCTTCACTTCACACTACTCAAGTACCTTGACACCAACAGAATAATTAGCGATAACCAATACTGCTTCCGCAAACAGAGATCGACCGAAAATATATTGGCCTATGTCACTCATATATGGAGTAGGGCAATTGAGAACTACGGAGAATCTCGAGTGATTGCGGTGGATATATCGAAGGCATTTGACAGAGTTAGGCATGACGGAATGCTCAACAAATTGCCGTCCTTCGGACTGCCAGCATCTCTCTGCATCTGGCTTGCCAGCTTTCTTTAGAACCGATATCTGCACATTGCAGTTGATGGACACATCTCAGACACTTTCACCATTAATGCGGGAGTACCTCAGGGCGCAATACTTTCACCAACTCTGTTCCTCATCTATATTAATGACCTGCTGATCGAAGCCAATAATGCTGTTTACAGTTTTGCAGGAGCAGATTACAACGATTAATCAAGATCTGGAGAAAGTTCGAACCTGGGGTGAAAGCAATTGTCCAGTTCAATGCAGCAAAAGCCCAAGCAGCCACGTTTACCAAGAAAGCAAATACGGCGGGCCCAGATATCATTATGGCAGGATCGACCATTCCTTCATCCCCGTCGATCGGACTACTGGGTGTCTCGGTCAACAGCAAAATTTCTGGCATGACTACGTTGCTAACATCGCAAAATAAGCCTCGCAGAAGCTTGGTGCGCTATTCCGCAACAAAAAAACTGTTTACACCGCAGCAGCTGCTCTTGCTCTACAAAGCGCAAATAAGACCGTGCTTAGAATATTGCTCACACATCTGGAGTGTCGCAAATAAGTGATGAAGAAATGAATTTAATTAATTCTTATATTATTAAGATTGGTAAAAGCATTAAGGGGATATTTTCCCCATAGTATGAAGACAGGGCCGGCTTTGAAAAACTATACATAATTTTCAGTCAAATTAGTTCAAGAAACTATTGTTTCAATAAACGAATGTTGTAGCATAAGTCTTTTCTTGCATGTGCAAGAAACACCAATTGCCAACAATAGTCACATCAAAAGCCTCGGCTTGAGTGAGGGTATTGCACTACAATACAAGATGGAAGCTGCATTACAGGGACTTACAAGGGGTTAGATGGGAGCCAAAACGTAACAAGGTTACTGATGATATCATGTGTTGTAAATTATCCTAGCTTTGAAAAATACGATTCGTCTTTTCGAATTCTCCCTTTTTTTAACCTATTTAACAAGTGGCTAGCCTTGGGGTCCAACGCTATTAAGGAGAGAGCATGTGTGAACTACTAAAAACATTTAAACTACTAATTGATAATCACCTCGTCCTAATTTTTGAATTGAACTTGGAATCAATCAGGGATGACGGCACAGATATTACGGACATGGAAGAAAAATTAAACACGCGGAAGCAATATATTCTTAAACTAACTGAACAGTTCTCACTGAGCTACTTAACGACATATATAGTTCAGGAAAAATACCAAAAAAACTGGTTAAAAACTACTTTCATTACCTCACTGAAAAAACCAAACGCAAAACGCTGTCAAGGGTACCGTACCATAAGCCTGATGAGTCATGTTTTAAAGCTGATCCTTAAAATAATTCATAAGAGAAATAACAAAAAACGTGAAGAGGTAATTTCTGAGACACAGTTCGGATTTAGAAGTGGTCTTGAACTACTAAAAACATTTAAACAACTAATTAGATATCACCTCGTCCTAATTTTTGAATTGAACTTGGAAAATATTATATTTTGGCACTGGATAAACTTATTGCCAGAGATGCTTTTGGATTTGTGCGCCCTTCTATACTAAGATTAGTTGAGCATTTACTGAAGGTTTTTAAAACATGTTTATATGATAAGCATAATAAATATCTCTCAATATCAAGTAATAAGTGCAAACCTTAGATCCAGTGTTCATTTTGTAAATAAAATTAGTTGTGTAGTGTATACTATATTTAATCATCCAATCATCAAATTTGCAACACTATTTTCTTATTAATTAAAAAAGAAAGGATTTTAATTCGAGCGATCCTAACACCGGAGAGTTACGTGTGCAATACCCGGCTCCAGGTGTGGAGTTCGTGAGCGCCACCAGTTCTGCCAGCTAAACTGGGAAAGCTCCGCTCGTGTTATACGGGGTTGTTAGGCACGTTTTATTAAATAAGAAAACACAATCTTAATTTACGGTTCGATTTATTGGCTTCTAGGTTTTTTTTTTAAATTTAAATCAGCAACAATCTTACAGTGAAACTTAACAAAAAGAAGGACCACAAAAATCTATTAAGTATTAAGGGTACAATATGAGGATTGTACAGAGACCAATTCTATTGGTAAACTCGGTACTGTATGCCTTACACCTAAAAAACTCTTAGCACTACTATCCGAAGGGATCCCTTTGGTTTACTTAGGATTAATACAGATATGTAAATCCAAATGCATCAATTAGTAGCCCCACTAATAATGAATGCAGTAATAATAATATTATCAGTTAATAACGAAAACCACAATAACTAAATCAGTCGGTCGGAAAATAAATGAGGTAATAAAATTAATGAACGCTACCTTAAAGCTCGGCCACCAATGCTACATTTATATTAAAAATAATATTAACCATACCATTTCAGATTCGAAGGTCTGCTGCTGAAAAGGTTGCAAGCTCAGCAAATCACTTGCTCGTGAATGAGAGTCTTCCGCTCCAAAAAGGTGAAAGTAAGCTAAAAGTGAAACCCTGTTGTGGGACCCGGTAGTGGAACCCGGTCGCAGAAACTCGGTCGTAAAACCTTGTAATGGCTTCTTTACTTGATTTAAAAGATTCCTGAAAATCTGGAGTCCATTCCCATTTTATGTTCTTTTTAGTAAGTGGAAGAAAAGTTAGGTACAAAGCGTCTGTACCAGGAAGCGGTTCCAATAAAACGTCGGATCTCAGCCACATTCTTTGGTGGTAATATATTAATAATAGCCTGCACTTTTTCCGGGTTGGGTCCTAATCCTTTAGCATCCACAACCTAACCAAAACATATTAGCTGGGGTTTACAAAAGTGGAATTTCTCTTGAGAAATCTTTAATCTAGCTTCTCCTGAATGGTCAAACACAAGACCTAATATCCTCAAATGATCCGAAAAAGTCTTAGAAATAATAATTATGTCATCTAAATATACCATGACGTTGTTTTCCAAGTCAATATCTAACACATGAGGCATACGCAGAAAATGGAAACGATTTCGACCTGGAACAGTGAATGCTATAATTTCACGTGAAGACTCATCAAGGGGTACCTGCCAAAATGCTGATTTGATATCAATGGAGCTGATATAACGTGCATCGCGGAAACGATCTAAAATGACTGAAATATAAGAAATTGGAAAACTGTAATTTTTAGTGCTAGCGTTGACCTTTCCAAAGTCGATACAAAAGCAATAATCATTGTCTTTCTTGTGCACCAAACATACAGGACTAGACCAGGGACTTTTTGACAGTTCCATTACACCTAGCCTTAGCATTTCATCTATTTCCTCGAAAATCGCCTGCTTAAATGGAGAGACGGGGTAATAACGCTGTTTAATAGGTCTTGAGCCAGGTTCTAATTCTATTACATGATTAGCTACTTTACAATAACCAAGACCAATACCCATTAAAGAAAAATTCTCCTTTACCAACGAATCAAGAGCGGATCTTTCAGAAACAGACAAAGAATCACCATCCACAATACTACAAATTTCAGGAAATTTATCTGAAAATGCCAAAGATTCTGTCTCAGATCAGGTACAATGTCCATGGTTTTCCAAAAATCGATACCTAAAATCAATCAATGAGCCAAATCTGGAAGTAAGAAAATATCTGTTATATATGTCTTATCCAACATGTGTCTGAAAATAACCTATACTTAAACAAGTCTGGCCATTAGCAACAGTACAAATGGTCTAGTTTTTAATAAGTTTCAAACCTAAACCCTGCAAAATTTCTAAACCAGGTTGACCAGGTGTAACAATAGTCCGAGAAGCTCCATAATCTAGTAAGCCTAAAATAGGATGACCTAAAACAGAGATGGAAATATGGGCGCTCATCGCCGTGCGCATGTGCAATAATAAAATAAGATAAAATTTTTGTTGGGTAAATTAATGTCATTGATCGGCGGAGTGCAAATATCAGGGGAGGTCTGCCCACCTAACGATTCTCCAGTGTACCGTTTCCCGAAGTGGAGCACTTTGGACAATTTCGAGTAGTGACATCTGGAGCACCACAACGATAGCAATGGATCTTTTTGCAGCTAGGGCATTGTCAATTTAAATGGCCCATCTAGTTGCAGTTCCAACAAGAAACCGGACGTCTAGAAAAAGAAGGTTTTTCTGTTGAAGCTTGTGCTGCTGGTAGTCCAACTACAGCGATGGGAGGTGGATGATCACTGTATAAACTAGAAGCAGAGGCATCAGAAACTATTAAGCAATCAGGTTCGACAAAATTTTGTAGTTTCCTAGATGGTGGAATGTAATGATCAGCTCGGTACTTTTTAGCTTCAAGCTTAAGACACTCAATCTCCAGCTCCTCTAATGAATTAACAACAAGAAGCTGAGTTGTATAAAATGAAGACAAATTTCTTCAAATGATATCCAGTTGAACATCATCGGACATACCTCCATAACGCCTACACAAACTGGTCTTGAGTTTTTTTCAAAATTTCTTTAACTGGCTTAGCTTTATAATCAGGTGGTTCAAAATGTTTACATAGAAGATCAAAAAAACTTTTGCAGCTAACAAACTTGGCACGATTAGCATGGAACCAACTCAAGGCTCTGTCAGAAAACAAACATATAGCTGACTCAAATAATTCCTGTTCAGATATACCTCTAGCGATACGTAACTCAGAAACTCTTTCTAAAAAGTTGTGAACCGAAAGTTGTTTACAGTCACCTGAGAATGTACGATTCCAATTTTTAACATGAGTTTTAAAAATACTAGAATGACAAGAACGAATTTTAGTTGGTCTGGAATTAGTTGGTGGCTTATTAGAATTCAAATTAGAATCAGAAGAGTCTAAATCCGAATCATTTAACAGTCTTTTACTTAACAAAACACTCAAATTTTTATCAGATTTTAAAAGTGAATCGAAACCATCCAAAGTAGATAATATTTCAGGCAAAGCATCAGGTCGAATTTTTAATTGTCATTCTTTAAGATTACTAGTAGCTATTCGATTAATACGATTTAACAAGTGAACGAGTCGTGATTGAATACGTTCCAAATTAGATTTGCTACTGTCTCCCGATAAACTAATAATTGAAGCTTGGAGATCTTTTAATGTTGTAAAAAATATATCCAATTTCGGTGTCAAATTTAAGCTTATAGGGTGGATAATTTAGAGGTTTGCCTTTTTTTCTAATTGTAAAACTGGACATAAAGCTACGAGTAACTGATCAACAGTTTTTGGATAATCAACTGGTAGGCCACGAATACTAAGTCAATAGACAAGCATTTGCGTTTTAAGATAATTAACTATTATATTATAATCCGTCTTTACTGACTCAATAAAATAACAAAATTATAAACGAATAAAAAAATTAGGTACGTAAATCAAAATTAGAATATCAAAATAGTTGTCCACTTGGGAGAATTCAATATGTAATTTAATAAGCAATAATAGAAATATCAAAATCGTTCAGTAATCAATAGAGTAATAACAATAACATATTGTAACGGAATATATGTTAAATATAATGTTATGAAATATTTGTCTATTCCGCTCCATTTATTCTACCTAGTCAATGGTTTTCAATGTTTAGTCCATTGATAGGCAGTTCAATGTTTAGTATATTGATAGGCAATGGTTGAATGCTTGCTTAGCTTGACGCCGTGTTTCTTACAACGGTTGTCACGTGTTTTGAACTGGCCAATAAAAAAAAAAAACGTTGAATTTTAAATGGGTAGAATATATACAGTTTTGAAAAATTCCGTCTCATCTGGTGTTAAAACGTCGGCACGGTGAGTCGTACTAATTTTTGAACTTAAAATATCTTATTCATTCTGCATATTTTTCAATAATCCTTTCATACTTTAAATTTATAATTAAAAATTGTTTCCAATTCAGTTAGATATATTTGGCTTTTGTATTGCATTTTTAAGTAATTGTGATTTCAACAATTCTAAATTTTTTGGTGACCTTAAGGTTAAATACCGATTTTTTTGGTTTCTTATTGGTCAAATTCGTGTAATTTGATAATGGTTTAATCCAAATTTGTCGAGAGCGGAATTATTTCATCGTTTTAAACGGTCACACACATTATTTAGATATTTTCATTTAGATTTGACGATATTGTTGGGAGAATTCGCAGAGCAGATTTTATCTTTTCCTGTAGAAGGTAGTAAATTGAATTTATAGTAGAATTTCTCTGGGTTTTTCGTAGCAATATTGTTAGTTATAGTAAATTTTTCGCTTTTCAGACTTATTTCATTACTTTTTCAGATTATTTGTTGCTTTAAACTATAATTATTATTGCTTATCGTGTCAACGTTTGATCCATGATGTATCTGTATTGCTTTGCTTATTAAAGAGGTTAAGCACGTGTAAAATTACCTGGTTGATTTTTTCTTTATCTATAAACATAGTTCCTATCTCAAAGCGAGATAGTAATTATCTTATCTTTATCTTTATCTTTGATTAATTGAGACGTAATTTACGTCCAATTATTGTTTATGTGCCAAGGGCCATCTTAATAAATTAAGTTACCTATTTGGAGTCATTAGACTTGTTTAAGAGAGGTTATACCTCGTTCTTCTTTTTTTTTATTAAAGTCTAGTGATTTTCTATTTGAAGTTGCCGAGAGCCACTGTTGGACAAGTTTCATAACTTTCTTTTAAATTTCTAATTTCAATCATTATTTCTTTTAAATTTCATGTTTCTAATTAAAGAAAAGAAATACCTTGAGTAGCAGTAAGTGTCATTTAATCATAATTATCTATAATTTTTGCTGAACTTAAATGGTAATTTAAGTTCTGATTATGTAACCAGTGAATTTTCAAGTTGTTGGTTAAAACCTTGTACATCAAACTGAGGTCCATAGGATACTCTTTTGTATAATTATAATTAGCTGTGTACACCGGTCTAAGACACCCAATTCTTTTTTTTCATGTAAACGTTCAACGTTCCTACAAGACAACAGTCACACAGATCATTGTGGTGACAGTCGATCCGATAGCAGGCACGTGCAGACAACTGGGAACCATTCCTGGAATTACTGGTAAGCCCTGGACACGCCTATAGCTAGGAAGCTTAGGTACAGGCATTTGAGTTTCCAGAGGAGGTCCCAAACGATCACGCGGTTTGCGGATAATACAAGAACAGTTGGGAACGTAGGTAACGCGTTACTTATATGAAAAAATTGCAAAGACCTAGATTTTATTCATTTTAAATTTGTCAAACACCAAAGCTAATTTCAATTTCATCATTTTGGTAAATCAAATTCTCAATGATCAATTGCATTTGATTGCATTTATAATCTAATTTTAAGCCAATTCTCATTTTTACCATTTTTGTTAACTAAATTCTCAGTAATCAATTATTGTATTTGATTGCATTTGTAATCTAAGTTTAAGTCAATTTTCATCTTATGTTCATAACTGCAGTGCACATGGTACCATAAATTGTAATTTAACCATATAGTTAATATATAGTTGTTTTTAATTTACCTTTTTTGATTTATCGCAAGTGGCGCCATATAAATATTAGGCCACCAAGGGAAATCGTTCAATCCACGCCTTCAAATAAACTAACTAAATTAACTTATGCTCTATCCTTACAAATTGGTGAATGAGCCAAATAATAAGTTATAAGTACGACTGAGCTAGAAATTCGTCACAAAGTGGGCAACACTAATTAGTTACAAAGTAGCGCCCAACTAATTAATTAAAATAATTAAATACCTTTTAGTTACAATATGAAATATTAAATAAATATTAAATCACTAGTCATCAAAATAATGAGCATATAATGCTACCAATTAATGGAAATCACCTAGTGAATAAATCTAATAAGGCATACAGAAAAGGTCTCTTAAAAAAAACAGCCCTACACGTTGGGCGCCAAATTACTACAAAAACTACAAATATAAATCTAAAGCTTGAAATTAGCCTACATCTATGAGACAAGTACATTGATTGCAATTAATTTAGAAAAACATGCATGCATTGGTTTGAATAAATGGTATGCACAAAAAAAATTAAAACAAGAGTGCTTTTATAAAACAGCTTGTTTAGATCATATGCTATTTGATAAAGCTCAGTTTCCAGCTCCAAAATATATTGCACGATTGATTAGTTTAATCAATATGGCAAAAATTTACGTGAAAATGTCTATTCTGTGCTCGATCCATATTTCATCGCAACTCACTCAATGTGTCGTTAAAAATTTATTACCGCAGATTTTTCTGTTTTCAATATCGAGGCCGCCATCAGTTTAGTAATTAACGAGTTGATAGCTACGCTATCGCTTACAATGTGTATTCAGTATTCAAATAATATTGAATTATGCATGGCTGGCTTGGTGGTAAAAGTATTATTTTGCTTCTATTACTCTGAATTTAAATCATTTGCAAGGAACTTTGATACGCAAGTAGTCCAATTTAAGTTTAGGCTTTTCCAGTGATCAGACAATATTTTCAGTGGAACTTCTTAGCTACATTTTCACATTATATAAAAAAGTAATTGTAATATGTTTTCATCACAATTATCTAATTATGCAAAAGCCAAGCCCAGACCCAAAACTAAGCAAAACAACTTAATCTAGGGATTAAGACTAAAAGATAACTCATTAGCATTCATCGCTTCTTAACCTTTCAAACTGTCTCATAACTTGTCCAATTTGAGTTCTCCCAACGCGATAGCGCCGTGGGAAGCAATTTGTAGCCTGGAAACTATATTTTATCCAGATGCACATCTGATATCGCACGTTGCTTAGAATTTTTAAATTCGGTCCCTGGACGAACATTTACAAGGTTCAATACGACTTTATGTGATCGTTAGAGATTTAGATTTTGGATGTTGTGTTACCAATTTCATGCAATCGGGAAAGAAATACGATTACAATATTAAGCCCTCAAATTGTGTTGGAAACCAGCTTATGTTGAGCTTTCAAAACCGAGACGTGTTATTTTTCATAAGTGTCTTCCATTCGCGCACCTATAGGAAGTTAGAGCAAAATATCTCTGAGACACAATTTGGTTTCAGAAACCGTCTGGGAACACGAGAGGCACTATTTAGCATCCATGTGCTTATCCAGAGGGCACGAGACGTCAATTGTGACATATTCGCATGTTTCATCGATTTTGAAAAGGCCTTTGAAAAGGTCCGACATCGGAAGCTTATTGAAATCTTAAAAGGAGCGGGCTTAGATGACAGAGACATTCGTTTAATAGCAACTCTATACACAAACCAAAGAGCTACTGTCCGTCTAGAACAAGACCTGTCTCTTGAGTTTTCGATAAAAAGAGGAGTACGCCAGGGATGTATTCTTTCGCCAATATTGTTAAACATTTACTCAGAGGACCTGTTTAAAGAGGCACTTCAAGATGTTCAAGATGGCATTTCCATCAACGGGCAGATTATCAACAAACTGAGATATGCAGATGACACGGTGCTGTTGGCAGATTCAGCCGAGGGCCTTCAGAGACTGATAAATCGAGTTGTTAACGTAAGCGGCCTATACGGGATGAAGCTGAACTGCAAAAAGGCTCATATCCTTACCGTGAGTAAAAACAACATTAACAACACTCAGGTCTATGTGAATGATACGGCCCTTACGCAAACAAGGCAAATTTCGCATTTCACTGCAACTTTAATCAAGACTGGGACCACTCGCAAGAGATCAAATATAGAATAGAGAGGGCAAGAAGTACGATCAATCGCATGCGGAGTGTGCTGTGCAGCATGCAACATAACATCCAGACGAGAACTCGAGTCCTCCGATGTTATATATTTTCGGTACTGCTCTATGGAGCGGCAGCATGGACCCTTACAGACTCCTCAGCCAAACGTATAGAGGCTTTCGAAACGTGGTGTTACCGACGCATCCTCAGAATATCATGGATTCATCGCGTGACAAATGCTAAGTTGCTGGATCGTATGAGAAAGGAACTTGAAATTCTGCACATCATTAAAACGAGAAAGCTTGAACGTTTTTGGGCATGTCATGAGCTGATACTGCTGGGGAAGATCGAGAGCAATCGAGGTCCCGGCCGAAGAAGAACTTCGTGGCTCAAGAACCTTAGGCAGTGGCCAGGAATGACCTTTAGTACCCTGTTCAGATCAGCAGTAAACAAAGTTATCTGGACAAACGTGATAGCCAACATCCATAGAGGATAGGCACCAAGAGAAGAAGAATTCTTCCGATATCATGATTTGCACATGTTGGCAGTCCGCAATATCCCGTCAATAATCCAACTGCCTTATTAAAATACCTAAGCTGTGTTACCATCCAGGTCTACAAATAAAGGTATTGCAACGCTTTAGTCGAGCAGCGCTTGAGTGTCTTATAAATCTGCCACCTCTTCAAATAGTACTGGAGAAGGAGGCCAGATCGGCTACGTATAGATTAACACAGGCGTGATCAACAATCCGCAGGCGATCATCATGGTGTCACACAAGCTGAAAAACGCTAATGAGCGAGACAGTGTGTTGAGTGTACCATCAGATGTGATTCCTACCAAAATTAACTAGTACCATGCCTATGAGGTCCTCCTACCAGAGAGGAACGAGAATAGTTGGTTAACTGACTGCTCCAAGACCAATGATGGTACAGGAGCTGGTGCATGGAATAAAAATTGTCAAGTTGAGCCTAAGTGTTCCCTAGGCAAACATGCAACCATTTTTCAGGCTGAAGTTATAACCATTGATATGACTGCACAGTGGTTCATCCACAGAAATTGGAATGGCAAGTCAATTTAAATATGCTAGGACAGAAAAGCTGCTTTAAATACTTTTAAATCAAGCCGTTGTTCATCTAAGTCCAGGAACTACTCACTAAACTAGATAGAGAGAATAAACTTACACTGATCTGGATACCTGGACATACAGGATATGAAGGCAACAAAAAGAAATGATGCTCTTGCGAAGCAGGCAGCCGCAACGGCATTCATAGGACCAGAACCAGTATTGGGAATAACTTACAATACAGCTAAAGGAGTCCTCTCTAGGTGGACACAACAGCAATTTGTAGACAAATCGAGATAGTTACCGTTCCTAACTCATTCAATGATGGCAGTGAATCTGCCAACAGGAGTGATAACTAAACAACTCTTTCAACTAGACCGACAGCAGGTACAGGTTGTAGTTGGCATGTTCACTGGTCATTGTCGGCTAAGAAGCCACATGAAGAAGATATGGCTTTCCGAAGAAACGGAATGCCGCTTGTGCTTGGAGGATGAAGAAACAATGGATCATGTTTTATGCCACTGTTCACCAATGGAAGGAACCAGACCAACAGTGTTTAAAAGTTCTGAAATTACACTTGCAGATTTGAAAACTCTCCACCCCTGAAAGCTGTTCGAATAATATTGTCAGTTCTCTTACACATACATTTTCTTATAGTAGAAAGATTGTCTTCATTATTTTCCAAAGGCACTGTTTTTCCCACTGGGATTATTCCAATACCAGAATAAATTCTCCAAGCTATACTGCTAAATTCTGATTAGTTTCATCCTTACTGCAGTTACTGTCAACCAATCGATTAAAGTCGCGCAATAAATGAGACAAATTGTAACCGATATTGAATTTGCAGCACAATGAAGTAATAAGGCAATCACTGATTCTCTATTTACTGCGAGAGGCAAATAATAGAAAAACATGGCATTTGTCGGAATTCAATTTGTTTTACTTCTGATCCTTTTTTGCGGCTTGATTTGTGTATTACCAAAAGTGGGAGTAAAGCTAATAAGAATTGGGAGGCAAACAAAATTGTAGTTCACGCCTTCACGCCTGACTTACGGTAGACTATTTCTGTATTTTAATTAAAATAGGTTGATAAGCATTTAATCGATCAATAATGAGTGAAATATTTATTAATTTGCTTATTACTGTTTTTGATAGCTTCAAATAATATAGCTCAAGGTTTCCGAACTTTCTTTGTCTTATTTCTCAGAGTCTGTATTAGATTTACCGATATGGAGCAATAATATATTTCTTCATATCTTCTGATTGCCACTCTTTGTTTGAAAAAATTGTAATATAATTGCGGTTGAAAGGTTTTTTAGAAAAAATCTTATCAAATTTAACAATCAAGTTCAATCAGTTCCAATACCTTGCCTGTTTAGAAAGTGGTGAAGGATTTTTATCTGTTACAGTGATCAATGCATTAGTATTTAAAACAGATGAGCTACTATAATAACGTCTATAGTGTTATGTAAAAATTAGCTTACTAAACAGCAACCTTGCTCCTTTAAGCTAGCGTCAATTATTACACGAAAATAATAATCTGTTACAGTGAGCAACACATATTATTAGAAAAATACTTTCCTTTATCACTCTATCAATTGGTGTAGGATTTTTATCTGCTACAGGGTTCAACGCAGATTGTTAGGTGCCTATTTAAAATAGATGGGTAATTATTTTTCCATATATCCAGACGGTTTGTTAAAAGCCTATATACGGTAAGACGCTATGCAAGGTAACAGACTTTCTCTGGAAATTAATTTAATTTGTCTATACTTTCATCGATTCATCATGGAACTGCTGCAATGATCAACAGGTATTTAAAGTTGATAAATTACTAGTAGTATATCCATGAGAGCGGGTCCTCACGGAGATGAGGGAGGATCCGCTCTCATGGTGAAATAAAATTTTGCCTCCCTATAGAACCTTAATACATTTGCTGTCCTACGGATCCCCTTAATACGGCCAAGATAGTGACTGTGTCACTGTGAGGTAGAGAAAGTCCTCTGATGGTGTGGCGGATAGACTTTTGGAACGTATACATTATTTTATCTGGCATTCGGTGATGGATTTATTTAGACGATAAAAGTTATTAATATTTCAAGAAGACAGATTGTTAAAGGTTTCCCAAATAAAAAAACCTCAACGAAATCTGATAATGAAAATTAACTCTTGTGTTAACATAGTTATATTTAGAGAACCAAATATGAAGACTCAGATTTATGACAGATATTATTTTAGATGGATCAGGAGTCTATTTGGTTACTTTGCACTTGGTACTGGTATAAAACGCTGTCCACCACTGGTGCTACGTACTGGGGTCAGAACGGCACCTCCGCCACGTGTCACAGTAAAGACTGCTTGTGCCTTCGATTTGTACTCTTTCAAGTTGCATAGCTCATATAGAGAGTTGGAAGAGATGGATAGAAACACTCAAAACTTTAAAAAATAAGTTCAGCATCTATATTGCCAGGAATCTGTTTAAAATAGATCAATTATTATTTTTCCATATATCTAGGATATTTTGTGAAAAGCCTACATGAGGTAAGACGTTATGCAAGGTACCAGAATCTCTCTGGCAATTAAATTGATTTGTCTATACATTCATTGATTCATAATGAATTATTGTTCCTATCTGCTACAATAATCAACAGGTATTTAAAATATATAAATTAGTAGTAGTGTATCAATGAGAGCGAGTCCTCATGGAGGTGTTAAATTACTTCGTCTGAGAGGATCCGCTCTCATGACGAAATAAAATTTTGCCATAATAGAACCTTAATGCATTTGTTCTCCTACGGATCCCCTCTGATGATGTGGCGGATAGACTTTTGGAACGTATACATTATTTTACCTGACATTCGATGATGGATTTATTTAGACGATAAAAGTTATTAATATTTCAAGAAGGCAGGTTGTGAAGGTTTCCCAAAAAAAATCTCTCAACGAAATCTGATAATGAAAATTAACTCTTGAGTTGTCATAGTTATATTTAGAGAAAAAATTATGAAGACTAATATTTATGACAGATATTATTTTGGATGGATCAGGAGCCTCTTTGTTTGCTCTGCAAAAGAATGGTACTGGTACACAACGCTGTCCACCACTGGTGCTACGTACTGGGGTCAGGGCGCCGCCTCCCCCACGTGTCACAGTAAAGATTGGTTGTGCCGTCGATTTGTACTCTTTCAAGTTGCATAGCTCAGATAGATAGGCACTATCAAGACGTTAAAAAATAAGTTCAGCATTTATATTGTCAGGAATCTATTTAAAATAGATGGGTTATTATTTCTCCATATATCTAGACATTTTGTGAAAAGCCTACATGAGGTAAGTCGCTATGAAAGATACCAGAATCCCTCTGGAAATTAGACTGATTTGTCTATACATTCATTGATTCATGATGAATTATTGTTCCTATCTGCTATAATGATCAACAGGTATTTAAAATATATAAATTACTGGTAGTGTATCCATGAGAGCAAGTTCTCACGGAGGTGTTAAAATATCCGGGAGGATCTGCTCCCGTGGTGAAATAAAATTTGGTCTCCCTGTAGAACCTTAATACATTTGCTCTCCTACGAATCCCCTTGATATTGCCAAGATAGTGGCTGTGTCACTGTGAGGTAGAGAAAGTCTTCTGATCATGTGTCGGATTGACTTTTGGAATATATACATTATTTTACCTGACATTCTATGATGGATTTATTTAGACGATAAAAGTTATTAATATTTGGGTAAGGCAGATTGTGAAGGTTTCCCAAAATTTCACAACGAAATCTGAAAATGAAACTGAACTTTTGAATTACCGTAGTTATTTTTAGAGAAAAAAAATTGAAGACTCAGAATTATGACAGATATCATTTTAGATAAATCAGGAACCTACTCGTTTACTCTGCAAAGGCTTAACTTATTGAAAAATGGTACTGGTACACAGCGTTGTCCACCTCTGTTGCTATGTACTGGGGTCAGAACGCCGTCTCCATCACGTGCCACAGTAAAGACGTCGATTGTACTCTTTCAAGTTACATAGCTCAGATAGATAGTTGGGAGAGATGGATAGAATCACTCAAGATGCTAAAAAATAAGTTCAGCATCTATTAGCTTCAGGTTGAGATTATAATGTGCTAAATATTACCAGAGCAACCAGAAAAGCATGTTGCGGGTGCATCGGAGATTACACTTTTCGAAAATAAATAATGTAGGAGAGAGAAAGGTTACCAGAGAAGTATATAGCAATCACTTCAAATATCCCGAAGGTGGGGATGGGTGGGTGTTAAGGTGGATAAAGGGGCTACAAATTTATAACCATAATAATTTCTTCACTGTCATAGTCCTATTATATTTCTTAAGTTTTAGCTCCAATAATTTTGCTTCTTTGCGTTAGTGTTTGTCATATTATAAAGTTTTTAAATATTAAACAATATAAATTGCTATAGAAAATAGAAATTTATCTTGGCATGGGCGGTTTCTGCAACTGGAGGGTAGAGATGTAAGAATTGCTGCTGGGTTGCCGCAGCGGCTAGATGTATCACAAGAGCCGCATCACTCTTTACTGATGTCACCATAACTCTCCTCATGTTTTCTGTTTTTATCTTTAAGGTAGACAAGGATAGCGTACGTATTAAGGTTTAACGGGCAGGCAAAATTGTGTAAAAGTTATTTGTCATTACAATAAACGTGATTCTCTAAACAAGCATCAATTGACTGGAAATATTTATCTACTACTAACAGTGACCAACATATTTGGAATGAGATGGGTTAGTTGGGAGATATGTTATTGAGCGAGGTAGGTACAGCATCTGAGGCCATTTCACGCTCATGAGAGGGGTTTGCTTCTATATTTGCCTTAATATTTTTAGGGAGATCCAATGATGATATAAAGCTAAGGCGATTAATAGAACATGATTTATCGAATTTCATAATTTCTTTGAACTTTTCTGATAACTTGGCGATTTAGATATTGAAAATCAATATATTTGAACTAGAGATCTACGGGACTGGCAATGAGGAGGAGGGCTATTTTTAAGTATGTAGGAATTGGTAAGATTGATGTATCCAATTGCGATTCCTATCAATATAGTGTTTTCTCTTCTAAATAAACTAGAGTAGTGATAGCTGTTATAAAAATTGGGTCTCAAAGAAAACGTTTGTGTGAACCGTACTCTTTTTAGCGGGGGCCGCAACGGCCTTCATAGGACCCCAACCAGTACTGCATAGTATACAACACAGCTAAAGAAGTTCTCTCCAAGTGGACACAACAGCAATTTGGAGACAAATGGAGAGAATTACCGGGCCTAACTCATTCAAAGATGGCAGTGAATCTGCCATCAGGAGTGAGAACTAAACAACTTCTTCAACTTGGCCGACAGCAGGTACAGGCTGTAGTTGGCATGTGTACTGGCCGTTGTCGGCTAAGAAGCCACATGAACATGATGGGTCTTACCGAAAAAACGGGATGTCGCTTGTGCTTGGAGGAAGAAGCAACGATGGAGCATATTTTATATCACTGTCCAGCAATGCAACAAACTAGACAAACAGTGTTTGGAAATTCTCAAATTACACTTCCAGATTTGAAAACTATCCACCCCAGAAAGCTATTCGGTTTCATAAAAAGGATCGAGCCTCTGGTCCAGTGGACACCACAGATGTGAGCCACAATAGACCAAGGGTCGCAGTGGAGGGCTCCATTTGAGCCCGCTCACGTTTCTAATTATAAATACTCTTTTTAGCAATCATTTTGAACGAGATGTTTGGGTAATGGGGTAGAAGGAGATAACAATTCATTTCTTACAACGGATTTGGCATGCAAGACAGCTTTTTTGTTGCATAGAACGCCTTTGTGACTAGAGATCCAAGAAATGAAATTAAGTAGCTTCTCTGTTAGGCGATTAATATGTCTTGTATTTGTATTGCCATTGTGTCGGATGATAGAAAGGGGATAATGGAAGAATGAGGATTATTTTAAGGATTCTTTGACTTCAAATAATCCTGCAGACATTGTTGAATATTAAAGTTTAGTTAATGGAAATTGATTTTAAGTGTATGGTGAACAAACTGGAATAATTCATCTAAGTTTCCGAGTCTGACACATACAAACCGAGATTCCAGTTGTCACAATGTAGATGATTTAGTTGAATTATTTGTATAATCTACAGTAAATTTTAGAAGGATGGAAGCAAATTAATTCCATTAAGTCATATAGAATATATAATGACTTTCAAATATATTTTAGACGCAAACTTTAAAATAGGTATAATCAGTTCGAGAAAAGAAACACTTAATTCTGACTGCAAAACTGGAATTAACGATGCGGTAGGAAGTTTTGTGGGAGACAATGGTTACAAGTTCGGCACAAATTGGAGGTAGAATAATTAAAGTAATTATGAAAATTACATTAACTAAGTTGGTGTACGACAGAGGAGCAAAGTCCCGAACGTCGTATTGCTAATTTGGCTTAGTCGTGAAAGCATAGTTTTGAAAAGAAAAAGCAAATGCAATATGTGAATGTGCAACTAAAATTTAATAAAAATTTTCTCTCCCTAAAGCCTTTAGTATTTTTAAGAAATATATTTTCTACGTTGTTTGTTTACGTGTGACGTATAGCGCAATGTGACCAGCACTTTCCAAAACCTATTTAATCGCATTCTAACATCGGTAACATCTGATTCTGACAGTAAATATCGTATGAAATTGTCATTCGCGATTTGCAATAAAATTTTATGAGTAGAGGAAGTAACATGTAGAATTTAATAATATCTAGTCACATGTGTTCAAAATATCTCAGCCAATTCGGTATTTCATTCTCGCATACTTTATTACTTGTAAGCTACGGGACGACGCGCGACGTACAGTCATCAAAAATCGAAATAAATAAGGTGATATTAGTAAAATTGTAGAAAATATATCTTGAAATATTATGATTTCGCGATATACTGGAAGTGAAATTGAATCCATAGATTATAGACTCTGGAAGAAGATGGATAAGTGGTTTTTCCAAGGAAGATAAGGCGTTATGTAACATTCCCAGTTTGCTTTCACCATCTTGTGTTCCCTGTAATAACTTTGCCTCCACCATTTTGTTCTTTGTGACTTCGGGGGTCATAGAATTATTGCATATCTTAAGTAAATTTATAAATAAAGTTAAGCCTAAGCCATAACGAGTTTGTAACGTTGTAAATGTTATTAAACACAGTATTGCGATTTTCTCCTTTTACTACTCGATTTGTGTTATCGATACTCTCGCTACTTTACGTCTCGCGACCTAACTTCCGGAGTACCAACATGCACGACAGATATATCAGTTTGGAGCGCCAATTGGCAGATGTGCTATATGATATTTTTTAAGAAAATTATTAGCTCTTCTCGCCTGAACACACAAGGCGAGCATTTAATTTTCCGTATCGGAATTTATCATTGCTATTTTTGACCCTCAGGTCTAACTACTGCCTGATTGCCTCGTTGTAGTATTAAGCAAATTAAGTAGAATGTATATTTTCTAAAATCATCGACTATATCGTCTATAAACGTTGTGTGATGAACGAGTGTGATGACCCCTTTTTTAAAGGGTATGTTCATCACGAGTGTTTCTATTTAAGATCGCAAAAGTTCTTTATCATAATACCTATGGCCCTTCTGTGGGAAGAATTCCTGCTATGGGATAGAATTCCTTCTGCGAGGTAGAATTTCAGGCTGACCTTGCTAAACCCGCCGTCGGTTAGTCGTACCGAGGCCTTTTTTTGCCGGGGTGACGTAACCACACGGTGGAGACGTACTACGCAGGAATCGCCAGTGTCTATAACTCGACCAGAATCAAGTAAAATTAATTTTAATTTATTTAAGTGCCTTAATTACCGTATACAGCTTACCGATATACAACATTTTAATTAACGAATATGTAATCAAATGGCTGTAGGTCATTTACTTTAATTACCGTATATAGCTTACCGGTATATGTCATTTAAATTACTAAATATATAATTAAATGATTGTATGTCATTTGCCATAATTATCGTATATTCCTTCCTGTGATATATCATTTTAATTAATGATTATGTAGTTAGGTGACTGTAGGTAATTTGCCTTAATTGCCGTATATAGGTTACCTGTATACATCATTTTAATTAACGCATATATAATCAAATGATTGTAAGTCATTTGCCTTAATTATCGTATATTTCTTACCGTGATATATCATTTTAATTAATGAATTTATAACTAAACAACTGAAAGCCTTTTAACGAATATCGTTTATATTTTTGTTAACTCTCGTTTCATTTATTAATCTAGCTATCTTGCTTATCGAGCTTGCCTTTAAAAAATATACTTAAAATTATCTTTAGTTAGTTAGAGAATTCATTTGGCTAGTGTCCGAATAGCTGAATGAGTTAATTTCTACTCTATTTGGTTGTAAAAACTCATGGCAGTAATTTATTTCAATAACTGAAATTTACTAATTTAATTTGTCGCGCTGATATCGGAATCGACTTGAGCTCAATTCGTTTACCTAAAAATATTTAACGGCTCTATGTGTATACATTTACTTGCTGGATATTATTGAGGATTGTTTAGTCAGTAGACCACTATGGTCCCTGCCATGGCATTTAGGTTAAGTTAGGTAGGAATAATTGTCCTGAAAGAGTTGGTGTAAGTTTGCATTTTCAAATAAATAAGTTATTTGTAATCTTGATGTTTATTTTGGTAAATTGCCGTAAAAATAATAACTAATCTATGTATTCAAAAACTTTTAACGTTCTTTTACATGATATGTTTCTAAATTATATTACCCTATTTTCTAGGATCAAAAATCATTGATTAATTTCTTGTTAAAAAAAATTTAGTGGCGCCCTACCCTAACTGCCAAGACATTGACACACGCCTTTAAAAAAAATGAATGCGTTCAGTAAATCTGGAATATGGACCGTCAAATGAGCAAATAAGGTTACATATTTAGCACCCAACGCTTAAGCCTGGTCACAAGTTCCATATCCCAAGTTGGGTATTTTCTGACTTATGCCGTCTTCAAGTTGGTGACGCCTTAATATAAATAAACCCAAGCTAGTGCCTAATTTGCCCGCTTCATCTAGGGCTCATTCTAGTCTACACATCGATATTTCTACATTTTTCTGAACTTATCTTTGCTCTTTTTCCTTACAACTTTGTTCACTCTAGGTTTCTCATAAGCTGAGGTGAAAATAACTAATTTAAAGTTAGAAGAGAAAAAGCGTAGCAGTTACTGACAGGAAGCACGACATCACTTATTCTGAAAATTCCTCAGTATTTCAGAATAACTAAATATAAGTATGGGAAATATTACAATAAATATAAAAATATTTTATTCGTATGAAATAAATTTAAAAATTAAATATATTATAAATATAGAAAATATAAATTTTGGATTTCACAAATAATATTTAAAAGTAAAAGTTTGACTTCACCTAGAATAAATAAAAAAACGAATTCAATATACGAAAGTATCGGTTTTATTATATCGCAAGCCCTTTTCTCATAAAACTCTAAACTGCAGCTTATTGGCATCGAACATCAGCTAGCAAGTTTTGCATATGCTGGCTTGCGAAGTAAAATGTTGAATAGTGTATACATCTGCGGTTTATATTTCTTCTACCCTTTTATGTGTACCCTTTAGGTAATAGGAAATTGCGGTTTTGTTTCTATTCTTAGGTTTAAATCTGATTTTATAAAATTTTTGAAGGCATCAGAAGCTAAAGATTATTTGAGAATTATCAGATTTTGAAAAAATATTAATGTTTAACTTCTTATTGACGAATGATTTTCATCTTTCATACCTGTGCAGAGTTATTAAATTACGCAGCATTCCCTAAAGCATTTTTATTTCGGATTTTAATATTGTCACGAATTTATGCTCTTGATGTCGGTATTTGTTCCACTGCTGGATGTAGAAGGGGTAATGTAGCTTAGGTAGAATCGTTTTACGTCGGTGAGAAGAGATGATAAAGCAAATACTTCGCTAAAAACAGTACCACATCTTGTCCAAGACACTCTACTCGATAGTTATAATGCGCATGTCTTTTCGTTTGAGGTATACTTGAATTATTTATAAGTCATGGTCACGGTTTATAATAAAGTTTCTAAAAGTTGTGTTGTGTTCTATTCAGATTTAGTATTGGCTGTATAATTTAGATAATTATTTTAAACACTTGATAGATTTAACTTAACAAGTTAAATCGAAGAAGCACCTAAGAGGCTATGAGCACTGAGAGAGAATTTTAGGTTTTGGGGACTCTACCAGAGATGCCCTTTCCAGAGCCGGAATTGAGCGCTAGATTTAGGACATCCAGTGTGTACCGCTCAATATTGCCTGCATTGTTTATAAGTTTGCCTTGTATAGATACGTAACCTTCAGGTCGGGTACATGCATATATACAGGTAAAATGAATGTGTTTACTCTAAACAATTCTTCCTCTTGTGTGACAACAATAACATACACTTGACATATGAATCGAAGTTATGGGGATATCTGTGAGTATAAGTAGTCGGGAGCAGAACCTAGTTAAGTGATTGATGAGGTTGCAAACCGAAACAATGTATACGAAGCGTGCCTCTGGTTTAACCTAGATCGATGTGTTGCAGTTAATAAAAATCGAGAACTCCGTGTTTCATCATAAATAATGACATGTTTGTATGATAATTGAAATAATTACTTGCCATCCGCAACTGTTTTAAATATGACATTTGTATAAATTTTGTGAAATTAATATGATGATTTATTTCAATTATTTTACAGTTGTCCATCAGAATGCTCGTTGCCCATGCTTACTGAACATCAAATTCAAACTTTTATAATTTAAATATTTATTTTATTTAGATCAGAATATGTCATGTCCGTGCCACTACGAATCTGAACACGTGAGTTGTATATAAATACAAATATGTCACGTTTTGATATGAATTGGCTTCAACGCTGAACGATAAATGTATAATATATTTGAAGGGAGTGTGCGACAATATAATTCTTTCAATCTTGAAGTGTCTTTACATTTTAGCTCTCCTTTTGTTAACTGTAACAAAAATAAGTGTAATAAGGTCCTTAGAAGCTGGAGGTGCGGAGCCGAGCTATTTGTATTTATTCCTAAGTAATGGGCTAGGGTGCAAAATAGAGGATTGAAAATGTTAGTTAACCATGTGGTTATTTTAATCTCTTTTTGACAAAATTTCGATGAAAAATAAAATTATGATGGAATATTCTTCTGGAACCTTGGAGTTTAACAGTGCTTTCTGGAAGTTGATGCCGGAGATATCTGTTACCCTGGAACCTGTCCTGCAACGTTAACAAATAAAAACATGAAAAAAAAGTACGATTAAGTTAAAGAACTCACCAGGAATGTCCACTATTCTATCTCAATTTATAATGAATAACTAAATTGAGAGGCAATTAAACATTTAAGATACATTCAATTAGAATAACTAGAGCAAGTATTAAATGTATGATCTTGGCTCTGCTAAGGTCCAAAGTTATCTCGAGCTGATCGCATTCTTTAAGTGTTCAAGTTAAAAAATGCAAACATGTATTGGTGTAAGAATAACTAATTAGGATTAACAATATTATATAGAATAAATAAGGAGGAAGTTATATAAATTCGCTTACACATATCGAGTTATTGACTACTCCAAATTGCTTTCTATAGCGCTATAAGCTAAGACTGTGGCAACTGTGGATTCAAATAGGTTGATTGCTTAAATTAAAATAAAAAATCAATAACCGTCGCCCTTTGGTAGAAATATGGCCGTTTCTCTTCCTTCACGAAGCTTCAAATAGCGACAATTCTATATATTTACAATAACTCAATATAAGTATCCTTCCCTATACAGTATTATAAGCATAAATAAAACATGTTTAACTAAAATCAAACGAATGTGAGGAAAAAAGGAACGGTACCTTCTCAAATCACACCCCCCCCCCTAGCAAAAACCAAAATGATCGTCAATCTTTTACCTTCCTTAATTTCTTGATAAAAATGGATTTTTTTTTTGGAAATGTATTGGCACAAAATCACATAAAACTATGTGCGTTTGGTCGATTCAAATCATGCAATGTTGCATATTGAAATTAATCGGCATATTAAAATAAGTTTTCCTTCCGCTGTGCTTATATAAAAATAATCAAAATGTTCATTTTTGACTTAAAGTAACTAGATAATTAACAAATAATATATATAAAAGAAAAATTGATTTTACGCGAACCTGATAGGCACTGACATCTATAATTTACATATAAAATAAAAAACATCAGCATAATGAAATTTGATAATACAACAGGTACTATAGTTGTTATTACAGTTACCTGCTCTCTGTAAGGTATCAATATTTCTGATTAACCTTGAATATTATATATTTTTGTCACCGGGTCGGTTCGAATGTCTGTTTTATATCCAAAAGTTCGAATAGCAACTTGAAACAAATGTAAGATTAAAAATTATTATTTATAGCAAGATTAAACACAAAATGGTTAAAATTACCCTTACAGTGTGTTACGGTAAAATTTTTGCATTAATTATTCAACGATTCACGCTGATTTAGGGAAGGAGTTTTAAAATACATGATAATTGGCCAGTACGGCAATCTATTATAAATGAGGAGCAGACTTGCAAAAAGCAGTTTGTCCAAATTTAGTCAGGCTGTCATATTTAAAAATCTGTTTAATCGACAATTACAACGCTCTTTGTCTACTAGAAACATGCAAATAACATTTTGTCCACTCTTTTTTTTAATCAAAATCTATTTTCGCTTTTCCCAGTTTGCAAATCTAGTAAATTAATTTTTTCATAATTTTTCACTACAAATCGCAGCTCAGTAACTATATTCAAGCACCATTTTCCGATTCCTGAAAATGACAAACTTGGACAAACCACGTTTGCCAAGTCTGCTACTCAAATTAATTTTATCTTACCATTTGTATTCACATTTTCCTAAAACTGCAATAATTAAAAGGAAACTAGAAATAGAGTCAACGCGGCAATCAGAAGAATCAAAAGAGAATACTGGGAGAAGTTCTCCACAGACATGGCACACGATCTTTATGGAGCCCAGAGGGAAGTTTGGAAGATGCTCAAAAACAGAAAGAAACCCGTAAACGAATACATACAGACCAAAAGGGTTCCTCTGAACGAGTGGGAAACATATTTTATTGAATATGGTAGAACCTCAATCACAGGAAGCAGAGGAAGAGATCACGAATAGATTAACGGTTACAGAGGACGAAGTTGGAGTGAAGATTAAAACTCTGAAAAAGAGAAAAGCTCCGGGAGGGGACGGCATCCCCAATGAACTCATAAAATATGGAGGTAAAGAGTTAGCAAGAAAATTAACGGAACTGTTTAACAAGACAATAACCACATCCAGCATACCAACAGAGTGGCACAAAAGTCTCACCATACCAATTTTTAAAAAGGAACAAAAAAACCAATCCGGAGAACGACAGAGGCATAAGCCTGCTTTGCACCACTATGAAACTGCTCAGCAGCATTGTCAAAAGCATCTTAGAACACACCATCGAAAACAAAGATGAACAACAAGAATTTCGGAAGAACAGATCGACAACTGATGCCCTGGTTACTGTGAGACAGGTAAAAGAGAAGGCGGTCGAATTCAGCTACCCTGCTTATGTGTGTCTTATTGACCTAACAAAAGCATTCGTCAAAGTACAGCTGCCCGATATACTGGACATATTGAGAAAGAAACAAATCCCAACATCAATCATAAACATAATCAGAAATCTGAACACAGGCGACACTACAAGAATAAAAGTGGACCATCAAACAACAAAAGGCATACCGACACTAACAGGAATAAGCCCATCCCTTTTTAACCTCGTCGTGGACGAGATTATACACAGTGGGACAACAATGAACAGGAGATACAGACTGAACAACAAACCAATCAGCATGGAGTGCTATGCGGATTATGCGGTAATCCTGATAGAAATGGAAAACGATCTGCAAAGGCAAACACAGTAAAATCGTAATAAACAATAAACCAATAGAACAGGTAATGAGCTTTCGTTACTTATTCTTTTCAGGCATTGGGTTCATTAGTTAAATTGTAGAATAGATACTTTGACCATTGGATAATAATATTAATTATAATTTTTTTCGGTGGAGATATTATTATTTTATATTCCGTTTGCGTCCTTTTGGTAATTATCCTAAAACTACGAAATACCCACCAGCTAAATGACACCAGAAAAGAAAATTTTCGGTTAGAAATATATTTTTAAAATGAGATTTTCGCAATTTAGTTGCAGAAATGAGATTAATTGAGCCCATTCTAGACTTATAAATATATTACTAACCTGCTTACATCTTCCGGTACTTGGACCTAACCTATAAAACCTATTCCACTAAAAGCATAAATTCGCAAAAAAGTTAAAACTATTTGAACTTTTTAGCAAATATTCGCCGACGAAATTTCGCGTCAATGAGTATGGACCAAAACTTACATTCGCGCGAAAAATCAACAACTGTCAAAAGAGCCGAAATTTGCGGAAGTGAATATGAAGCTTTAAAGTGAAATTCGAATAGAATTTACTTTTTCGTTGGTTTATCTACATACTAAGAGTTGTATGTTTTGAATGAAACTTTGCTTTAAAATAATCGAAAAATATTGATTACACCTTCTTCATTTAAACTGAAGGAAATTCTTATTTGATTAATTAAAGCTTTTAGACGTCCTGAACAAATTTTAATAAAAATTCGCCGGAAACATTAAAAAACTGAATTTTATCACATTTTTAAATTAAAATAAGTTGAGCACTGAGATTTTAAGAAAATGCAAAAGTTTAAACAAATTCAGAGAATTTGACTGAAAATAACTCGATATAAAATTTTATCCTAGCAGAAAGCAGAAAGTATTAGATTTTGTAGTAAATTTTGTCCTCATTTTCGTTATTTCGACTTACTGTGATGAAATCGATTTTTCGCCATCTTGTTTGACTTGACGTCAACATCGCCCGCCTTGATAAAAAGTTACAGCCGGCAACGTCGTGATATCTCCGAGTTAAAGAGACGAGGTCATTGAAACGGCTGACGAAAGATCA
>JAEQML010059810.1:0-28097 GCA_016904865.1 Pissodes strobi | reverse complement strand
AACTTAATAAGACACTCACGGTGTATAGGTTCGGAGTATTCTAATAACATTTTTTCTCAAGTAATGGAGCTACACTAGGGTGCAAAATAAAAGATTGAAAATTTCAACAAACGATGGGTTCATCTTAACAAGGTTTAGATGGGAAATGAAATTATAGTGAAATATTCTTGCCGGTGATATCCGAGCCTCTGATGGAATCGTCTCTGGTTAAGTGGCTGACTGTGGTGCCAGGGATATCAAAGAATTCACCAGGAATTGCAACTAGTTAAGATTTTTGAGAGAAATAGAGGAGTAGAAAAAACCCTCAGTTTCTTAGGTTAGAAAATACTAAAACACGCAGAAAGAGAATTGATTAAAAGTGAGTTATTATGTCCCTTCGCCAATTTAAGCAGAACTTCTGTTCAGAATTTTTTTTGAAGCGTTATGATTTAGAGCAAATTATGTGCAAGATGAATATTTAATTAATAATGAATTACCCAATTTAATGGTAGTTAACTCAGGAGTTAAATATAAATCAGATAATTTCAATCAATATAAAAAAATAATATGATACAAAGATAAAAGTAAATTTGGACAAAAGTTAAAAATGCAAATATTAAACCTATGATTTTATTTCTGGCTTTTAAATATCAAAAAAAAACTAATACGGATAGGTTCAAGAGTAACTAATCAAGATGATTTCTAAAAAAATCATATGATAAATACGATAGGTACCTGGAAGTACACCATATAGGCAAAGACAGTTGGTTCTATTAGTTGGATTACCTAGCCAACATTATAAATTAAATAACCGATATTCACCGGTAGGAATTAAACTCTTTTTTCGGCACCTCCCGCTGCCGTGACGAAGAACGAGCTGAAAGAGTCTCCTACCTTTCTTAATTCCGGAACCAAACCGAAGTTTCTCAAAAAATGCATTTGCTCATTATCACATACTTCCAATTTCCGTCACGAAGGAGTTGTTCGCCGATTCAAGTAATGCAAACTTGCATATTGAAATTAAATGACGTATAAAGTTTTTCTATTGCTGTGTTTGTCTAAAAATAATCATAATATTAATACTCGGTTTAAAATAACTAAACAATTTTCAGATAATATACAGGGATGGCCAAAGGTCTGGAATAAAATTCATATTTTTTGAGCAAGCAATGTTTTCAAAAAACGCTAAAACACGGTAACTGATTTTGAGTTTTTCACATTTTTTGGTTAAATAAAAAAAATCGCAAAACCCCCAGTTACCCCAGCTTTTTTTCCAAATGGAAACCTATGGCTTGTGAGGGTTCGTTGAAAAGCACATGAAAAATGTAGTCCAGCCATATGAAATAAACAAGTTTTATGTTTGCAATAACCAGGTTTTTTTTTTAATTTATAAATTAAAACGTTTTTATAAAATAATTAAACTTTATTCAATTCTATTCACAGTTCCATTTACTGTCTGAAATTCTCCTAGGCGATAGTAAAAGCCGTCCACAGCATTACGAACGACTTCAGGTGGTATATTACGTATCTCCGCCGTGATTTTGTGCTTTAGATCTTCAGTATGGTCCGGTCTATCCTAATAAACTCTTTCTTTCAAATATCCCCAAAGAAAGTAATCTAGGAGCGTTAAGTCGGGGGATCTTGGTGGCCATTCAATTGTACCGCGTCTCCCAATCCAACCATTTGGAAACATTTGATCTAAGTACCTGCGAACATTAATACCAAAATGTGGAGGAGCGCTCTCTTGTTGGAACCAAATTTTTTCATCATGTATATCTGGATATATCCTATGAGGAAAAATCTGAGCTAGCGCAGGTATCAGTTCAAGGTTGGGAAGTGTAGGTAGCGTTCGGCCGTAAGGTTTTCTGCAAAAAAAATTGATCCAAAATTCTATTTTTGATAATACCTTCCCATACATTAACTTTTTGAGGATGCTGCGTATGCACTTCTGATATCCAGTGTGGATTTTCCTGAGACCAAAAGCGATAATTGTGCCTATTAACCACTCCATTTAAATAGAACGTAACCTCATCCAAAAAAATTATATCAAGTGGAAAGTCATTGTTGTCGTCACATCGTCTCATCATTTCCTCACAAAATTCCAAACGCCTATCATAATCGTCTTCCAATAGCTCTTGAACAAGGCATACCTTATACGGATGATATTTCTCTGTTTCTAAAAACCTTGGAATTGTAGTTCGAGGAATATCCTGAGTACGATCCAATGAAACCGTTGAAGTATGAGGATTTTCAGCAATTTCTACTGCTATGTCCAATTTTTTTATCGTCATCCAAAGCAACTTTCCGACCAGATTTGGGCAATCACGTACTGTATCGTGTTCCTCAAATTTGTGAAATATTTTACTAACTGTCCCTTGTGGGATTTGGTTTTCGGGATATTTTGCATTAAATAAATGACACACTTCACGTTATTTTGTCTCCACATCCAAGTAGTATCAAAATTTAGATACCCTGCCTTTCCGACAATACCATTGTGATTTTAAAATTTTGGTTTTTGACACGATACTAATATTTAGACTTCCGATTTACAACTAAAGTAAACAATTAACCTGAGCAGCCTGGTAGATGAAAAAAGGTACGCAACGCCTTATTTTCTGCTCTAGCAACAATAATAATGGTTCAAATTATTTACCTGTTATTAATTTTTCCCAATAGTGCCTTACTACAGTAGTTATTTTATAAGGCCCTAAAATCCTTGTTATTGCAAACATAAAACTTGTTTACTTGGTATGGCTGGATTCCAGTTTTCATCAGCTTTTCAACGAGCCCCCACAAGACATAGGTTTCCATTTGAAAAAAAAAATGGGGGTTAGGGGGTTGGGATTTTTTTTTATTTAACCGAAAAATGTGAAAAACTCAAAATCAGTTACCGTGTTTCAGCGTTCTTTGAAAACATTGCTTGCTCAAAAGTAGGGTTTCATCGAGACGAGAAATCTCGTCTCGAAGGCAATTTCTCGTCTTGTCTCGATCACCGAGACGAGAAATTAACAAACTCTCGTCTCGATGTTTTTCTTGATGACAATTTCTCGATCTCGATTCGAGATTCTCGAAATTTCGAGAGTCCCGAAAACAAAAACTGAATGCTATTAAAATATATTATATACCTACATAGTGAAATTTATGCAAAACTGGTGCCACAAGAATATCCTTAGGAGTACATATATTAAATTTATGGCACTTTATGGCATTTCTTTACCCTGAAAAGCCAGACTGAGCGAACAGTATCGTGAATTAATTTCTAAAGTATCAATAATTATCTTTTAATTATTTATTTTGTTGTAAATAAATATAAAATAGCTTTGTACAAGACATTCAAATTATTGTATTAAACGAGGTATTAAATCTAATCAAAATATAATTTGCGAACGAGTCAGCACATAAACGAAAACTGAATCTGAAATAAGGACTACCTGGCACTTGGCTCGGGAGTAGCGAGGTGCAGGAGGATTGTTTGCTTATCTTTGAAATTAGGTGACGACTGACGAGTCCGTCAGTCCGTGACTACGTGCTAACGGAGCGCTACATCTGAACGTCTCTATGTTATGTTAAGAGCTGTGAGTTATTGCAGCACCTACATTTTTTCAAGATCGAGAAATCTTGAAACAATTACTCGATCTCGAAAAATCTCGAAGTGTTTTTCTCGATCTCGTCTCGAAAAATTCCTTTCAGTCTCGTCTCGATTTCGAGACGAGAAATCTCGAATTTCGAGAGTCTCGTGAAACCCTACTCAAAAGATATGAATTTTATTCCAGATCTTTGATCATCCCTGTATTTACATAAAAAATTAATTTCAAACGAACCCAGAGCCAGTAATATACTGGCTCTGAAACGAACCTGATGAAAAGTTGTTAAATATAGTAGGAATAAACATAAGTGGACTGAATAAAAATCATGTTGCGGAATTGTTAAAATTACCGCAACCAAATGCTCCTCTCCAATATGTACAGGGTAATCCATTTACATCTTAAGACACGACCTTATTCCATAAAACACAAGATAGAGAAAAAAAATTCATATAAAAGGATCTGATTTATATTTTAACAATATTATACTTTTGTATATATTATAGGATACTCTATTTTCCATGAACACGCATCAACTTTCTTAATTTAAATGGAACACCCTGTACGTTTATATTATTATATATTTGGAGAGTGGGTTTAAAGACGAATTAAACGATATATAATAATATGCGTTTGTGACGCAACGTTTCGGATTTATTGGCGTTTTTCTTCAGAATTGGACTTATTTTTAAATTGATATATCTAAGGCACTCAAAAATTTTTGAAATTCCGCTTACGCCGAAAAAAAGGACGAATATATGTTTTATTTGATTTTCAGTACCAATTTTTTCTGTTGGAAAATGATGCTGTGTTGTCAAATTTCGTGCATCCTTAATTTTCCTGATTTTTTTAAATGTGTGGGCATGGGTCACTGGCGCTCCGCTGTCACTTTTACTTTTGCTAGGAAATTATTACCCCGATTGGCAATAGGACAGTTGCTCGCAAACGAGGGATTACGGAATGGTACCGACCGTGATATAAATGTTAGATATAATACCTCCGTTACGTTTCGTCCTCAAATATTTGAACACTGCATGCCTGGCTCTCTACTCGCTTCGCTCGCTGCGGAGGCGCAACCAACAAAAACTAACCAAAACTAACCCAACCCCTGAAAAGCAACTACATTTATATTACATTCGCCCTATAGCCAGGTTCTGTCGCCTCTGCTGTTTACGTATAAGCACCGGCGCGCAACTGTCCCATATCCAATACCTACCTCTGTATATTATGTTAATTGCATAAAAACCTGAGTGCCACGATAAATAACAAGGTGGGTCTGCGGTTCATCGTTTCGGACTTATTGCCGATCTTCTTCAGTAAATCATTAATTATTATTTTCTTAATCAATTTACGTAAATCGATGTTTGTTACAATACAATATATTTTTGCAAGAAATAATTACCTCAGAAAGGTCTGAATGTGTCCTCCATTTTGGATAATGCAAATAGTATATAATATAGTTTCTAATATGAATTTTAAGTTCTGTATTATATGGGGGATGCCTCTCGTAAACATATTGTGATAAATTGAACAGTTGGCGTCACTTTATAATGAAATACTAGCCCAGTCGCCGATTTGTCAGGATAAATTTAGCGAAAGTTAATTTATTTAGTTTAATTAATTATGAGATTCTTTTTGTCTGAAGGTGTGAGTTGTCTCTTTCATTAATTATATTTTTTAATATTGTGGGCGCCAAAGTTCTTAGAGACAATGCGAACAGAAAATGAATACTTAGATATCAATAATTATAAAGATAAGAATATTAGAAAATTGCACTTATAATTCACGTCTTACAGAACCCGATCCTGCAATAAAGTAAACAAAGTATTTTTTTAAACAATAATGTATTTATTTAATAATTAATTTACAAGCATGAGTGGTTAGGTTTAAAAAAATTGAAATCTATATAATCGGATGTAAATATAATTTATGAAATTGTTTGAAATACAGTTTTTTCTTTTAAATAATTTGACTAACAATGAGAACTAAAACTAATGTAAAGGATAAAAAGAATTGAATGAATAAGTGAGATGATTACAATGGTCTTTACAAAATGTATTTCTCTTCTGAATGGCTAATACTTAGCTGGTCCAACTATCCCGTAACCATGCAACCGTATTGGGACATCTACTGGAACCTGCTTCTGCCTATTCCCAAGTTCAATTGACTTGAGGTCATCTAGGACTTAAAGGTTGTGGGTATCTGTTCCCTCTATCAGTTTGCTATGGCGATGTGGATGGACAGCTGATACTTTTTCCCAGTCAATTCTGGAATTTGTATACATGGAAGAGAAAATAACCTAATTTTAGACCAGCGTATATCGCTAATTAAAAAATTATTCAAGGAAATTTCCTGTGTACCTCAGTTAAACGACTTCACAGGAGGAAGTAATCAACAATTTGAAAATTTACTGGTTAAAGCAGGTATAATCAAAAACTTAAATTACAATTTTAAGTTGAGCAAAACTTATAAATAACTACGGTTAAGCAAAGTTATAAATAGCTACTGTTACTCAAGATATTCTTTTTCTTTACTTAAGACATGAAATTCAAAAGAAATTATGACTGAAATTAAAAGTTCAAAGAAAATGAAGGAACTACGTTCCAACCAGTGGCTCTCGGCAAATTTAAATAAAAGAACTTGAATTTAGTGATAGATAAAAAAAAATAGAGGTACAACCTTTCTATAAACGAGTCTTGTAACTCAAAATAAGTAAGTAATTTCTATTACTGTACTATAGATATGTATATGACCCTTGGCTTATAAACGATAATTGAGCGAAATTACACCTCAATTAATTAAAGATAAAGGTAGTCACCATCTCACATTGAGATATGAATTAAGATAAAAGATAAAGAAAAAAAACAGGTAAATTTACACATGTGAGTTAATCCCTCATAAATGTAAATTAATGTCGATACATCATTGTTGAAACGCGACAGGGCAAGTGCTTTTAATTATATGCTTGATGTTATAAATAAACTGAAATATTAATGAAATAAGCCTGAAAAGAAAAAATATTAAACCACCAATATTATGAGGGAAAATTCGAAGGAATTCTACTGAAAATTCAATTTACTACCTTCGCAGGAATATATAGAATCCAAGAATTGCCCAAACAATACTGTTCAAATTAAATGGAAATACGTAAAACAATGTGTGTGACCGCTAAACGATGAAACAATCATGTTCCTGTAAATTATTCCAAACCTCTATCAAATTACACGAATTTGACCCATGAAAGACGGAATACGGAATTATTCACCAACAAATCGGTATTTTTTACCGAACACTCACTAAAAAATTAAGATTATTGAAGTTGTAAGTTAATCGAACGTGTAATATAAAAATGCTTATTTTCTTGCTTAAGCAGAATATGATTAAGTGAATTAGAAATAATTATTAATTATGTATTCAAAAAATGAAAAAATTAGCGAAATATATGCAAGATGAATAAAATAATTCAAGATCAAAAACTAGCACTAAGTCAGCCAAGCGTTGCCAACAAGATAAACGACCTTTCTTTCAAAATTTAAGACGTTCGACAAGTTCTGATTTTCGATGTTCTCATTGGATAATTTAAATCATGTGACTACCGCTATCGGACACGCGGCGACAAACTAAGGAAATACTCAACATACGCTAAATATAGTAATCCGTATGAAATTAAATGCATAAATGGTAGGTATTAAATAGCCAACTACGCTTTCCAATTACCCACTACATGAGATAAGCCCGTTTCCAAATAGATATAGAAATAGAAATATAGAAATCTACAGCGACACGAATCCGCAAATTGTAGATATAAACCAGCGTATATCCCGTACATCGAAAATCATTGATAATTAAACAGAGTTTAGTGGAACGGAATAACTTATATATTATGTTACAATATGCCTTGAGATATCCCGACATAATTAATTCTGGAGCCGTCAAATCGGGAGGATAGTTGGCCATATTATGCTACCAAATCTTGATATCAAGTGATCAGGAATAATTCTTTGCAATACAGTCCGAGTTTTCCGTACTGCATGTGCTGTGTGTCTGGTTGAAACCAAATTTGATTTGTCCCAAATCTGCGTACTTCTGGTCTGTGATGTAGTACCTTTCGAAATTGATCGCGATAGTTTCAAAAGTGTGGTGCCTACGATACCAAACCTTGAATCACCACTTCTGAAGATGCAGCGGCCTTTGATGAAGCTACTGTGGATTTGTCTCTCACCGGTGACGACAATTTTGTTTATTGATAGAGCCGCTTAAACGAAGTGTCCTTCGTCTATCATCAGAACATAATTTCCACCTATGCTCTACCTACAGAAAGCAGCGTATCTGAATTTCTTAACTGGTGGACTACCTGAATTTGGTAAGGATGTAAACGCAAATTACAATGTTGAATTCTTCTCAAAGTTCTATTGGAAATGTGCAAAACAATTGATTCTCTTGATGCAGATCGTTTCGGTCTTTTTGTAGCTTTTCCGACAGGTTCGATATTTTAGGATCTAGAGACTCTACGTATACCTCCATTAAATTTTGAGCTAGCATTGTCTGTATTTTCTAAATCCCGGATCAATCTCATTCTTGTTTGCCTTGTTGGAATTCTTACATCTTTCGACATTAAAGTTGCGACGGTAACTTCTTTCCTCTGTACTGTTACGTCCTTCCCGTGGGTTCTTAACAGAATTACAACTTAGCTATTTTCAACTAATACTCTCTTTATTCACTACCACTGTATACAATTTAACTCACTAAACTAGTCTTATAACTTTACCACTAATATCTATTCAACACTCAATGATTAACTGAACTAACTCTAACATTCGCCTTAGGTCTGCTTATATATAATCTCCAATCTATCACGAATATTCATATAGGCCACTCTATATGATCTCGACGAGGCCATCGAGATAGTTCCAGCAATCCCGAAACTTCGCGGCCGGCCGGGCGATGATTCATACAGTACAGACAGAGAAGCGAGCGGCACGGCGGGCGGCTAGTTCTATAGGGTAGCACAAAAACGTTCGCATGGTTGTTAGTCGTGACAGTACCACTGGTTGACTAAGTATAAAGTGTTTTGCTACAAAATCATGTTGATTAATTGAAAATGTGGCTTTAACATGAAAATTCATATACATTGACCCACATAAATCTGCCAATAGACAAAATATTGTTTCCATTGTATCCTACTAAAAATGGTGATACCAGATGCTGGATCAGTTTACTTTTTTCAGTAAATACGTGCCCATGGATTTCAAACTTAATTTAATAAGTCAATAAATAGGCTCTCATGGAGAGTTTTAGAATATGTAGTAGGTTTTCTTATTTCTGATTCATATTTTAAGATGTAAGTGGGTCAAACCTAACGAATCAACTAGAAGTTTTTTTTCACAAATTCGTCGGAATCTCTACCACAGTTATCAGTTACGTTTTTACATTCCGTTAACCAATCAATGGTTTCCATGGAAGCAACGAAAAATTAAGTGGCACTGTCACTACTTCGAACTTAAGCCACTGCTAAACAAATCAGTGTCTTGAACATCATCAATGTTATGATGCCGACATTGACGCCTTCAAGGCACTGATTAATTTAACGAGCGATTAATGAGACTAATCAGAGTTCTAAGTACTAAATCAGTTAGAATTATTCAACCGATGTTCATTGCTGATGGATTTTATTATGTACAACCTTGAATTATTTCAGAAAAATATCTACATGTTGTAGAGAAGAATATAGAACATTGCCGCCTCAGTCCGAGAATAACTAACCCTATGGTTAATGACATTTACAAATCTCGTTGTTGAGATCAGAAATGAGTATGAGTCAGCTTTATACCCCTAGAGAAACATTGATAAATTGCTATATCTGATCGATATTGATATTACACAAATTTGCTAAACCATTTGACCTCTCTCTCAGTTTATAAGGCGGCTTTTTTACATTGATATAACCAGTTCGACTGAGTGTAAGACAAGGTCACAAAAATCAGACCGAAAATTTCATTCTTGATACCGCTTCCGGATTCTTTGTCCCACTGATCGACAGATCTAATCCTCAACTAAGTATTTGTATTAATGTTATGTTCCAACAATATCTAAGTATGATTTCCATTTGATGGTTTGCATTAATTGCTTTCCGTAATATTTAATAATTTTTAAGGATCAATTCTCGCGGTGCTCTCACATTTACCATTATATTGAAAACTATATGTTTTACCGCACCCACCAATTTAATCTTGATTATGGGGAAGTTCATAAAAAATTTGCAATGGATACGGTTAATTCATATACAAGTATGGTGCCTCGTTGTCTTTCGGTAACAAAGCGATTCCTACGCATTGGCTGTGAGAAAATTACTTTTACATGAAGACGTAATTATTTTTTATACCCACGCAAACCGCAAAGAAATTGATTGAAATCGTAAGTTGATAGGTATAATGAGCCGTAACTACGTAGTGTTTGTATAATAACATAATATATCAGGGGGTTATAAAATCTAATCTAAAAGATGATTTTAAACACGATTCTTTGATGATTGATCGAAAAAATAAGCTCTAAGCCAGTGATTCAAAATAAGAACCATGTCTAACCAGTTGCACTTATGTTGATGCGATTCGGTTATAGTGCGGTTACGGAAATGTTAAGTGAAACATGTATGTATTTCAAATCCACATAACTATGATTTATGCAATAAGTACATACTGAACAATCATATTTTTGAATAAATAAATCGTAATTAATAGGAACAGTTAGCCTGTTCACGCATAATCTCAGACTCAAAAGTTTTTATGAAAGAGCACTTAAATTTGTAAACTTTTGAAGAATATGAATTATCTTATGCAACTGATCAGTCTCAACCAATGCAGGATTGCGAAAATAGTTCCAAAGACAGTCAGGATGTCTGCTTGGATCCTCAATCAGGCTGTATCCTCACAAGACAATCACCACCTCCATGAGCTTCTGGAGAGTCCAGCGAGAGCAAAAAAGCTGATGTAAATTTTTATATACTCCAGAAAAAAATTAAAACATATTCAAAAGCATTAAAAAATACATGCTGCCTCAACGGGTAGAAAAATTGGAAAATTAAATAGAAAAAATATCTTTAGGGAAAATTACTGTGAAGATGAAACTGTTTAAAGATCCAGATAGTGAGACAGAATTTGTTTCGTCTGGTGATTCGATGGACGATATTTGTCATGAGAAAGAAAATGATGATTGCGCATTGCATTTAAAAGATTTTGCCATTGTTAAATATGAGTTAACTAACGTATCAAATACTGTAGTCAAATTAATCATATGAAATATAATGAATTGGGCATTAAAAGGTTATTGTTTTTTGGCATCAATTGCTGTGTTCCAGACTATCCATATCCCGGATCAACTCCGAGTCGCTGACGAGACGCACTGCTCTCTCTTCTGAATAGAATCCAGCAGTTTTAGGGTGTACTTAGGTGTGGCAGCCCAGATGCGTGAGCAATATTCTAATCACGATCTTATTTGCGCTTTGTAGAGCAAGAGCAACAACTGCGGTGTAGAGAGTTGTTTGTTGCGAAATAGCGCGCCAAGTTTCTGCGAGGCTGATTTTGCGATATTAGCAACGTGGTCATGCCAGGGCATATTGCTGTTGACCGAGCCACCCAGTAGTCCGATTGACGAGGATGAAGGAATGGTCGATCCTGCCATAATGATGTCAGGGCCCGCCGTATTGGATTTCTTCGTTAACGTGACTGCTTGGGTTTTTGCTGCATTGAACTAAACCAAATTTCTGTCGTCCCAAGTTCGAACTTTTTCCAGATCTTGTTTAGTTGTTATAATCTGCTCCTGTCTGCGGTGATGTCTCAGCCGCTGGCAAAGGGATTTCTGATCTAAATTGGGAGACAAGGTTACTGTCATCTGCAAAATTGTAAACAGGATTATTGGTTTCGGTCAGCAGGTGACTAATATAGATGAAGAACAGAGTTGGTGAGAGTATTCCGCCGTGAGGCACGCCTGCATTAATGGTGGATGTGTCTGAGATGCGTCTATCAACTGCAACGTGTTGAGATCAGTTTTTAAGGAAACTGGCAAGCCAGCTGCAGAGAGACGCTGGCAGTTCGAAGGACGGCAGTTTGTTGAGCAATCCGTCATGCCAAACTCTGTCGAATACTTTCGATATATCCAACGCAATCGCTGAGATTCTTCGTAGTTCCCAATTGCCCTACTCCATACATGAGTCCCAAGCATCAAAATGTGCTCGGAATCGGGCACAATTTTCTTGTGTCCAAATACTGTCGACACTTTTCCGAATATTTGTGTTTGAATAGAAACAGTGTCTGTTGTTTACATTTTTTTTTTCGTTTGGTGTCGACACATTACCAACTCATTGTGTCAAAAGGAAGTGTGTGTCTAAATCGCAACATCTTGGACATATGTTTCTAAAATGTTTCTTTCTTGCATAAGTTTGGACTCGACAACACGATTTAGACACAGCTAGGTCGACGCTCAATCGACTCGGTGTGTCTTTATTTTGTTCTAAAATTATGTTTCCGTTTTGTTACTAAAATGAGTTGGGTAGGCACAATAATTTCCATATGGCTTAGTTTTTAACGCGTAATTTTCGTTTTGTTTCTAATATGTGTAGAGCGGGCGCATTAAGTTCCATACGGATCCATTTTAAACGCATAACTTCCATTTTGTTTCTAAAATGTGTTAGCTCACCTAACTTCTCCAAAATGTATTTAGACAGAGGGATAATAATATAGTGTTGGTATAAAGGCAATTTAGTGTTTGAGAATTCAAAAAGCTTCCAGAAAAATGCCCAAAATTAAAAAAACTGCTGAGCGAAATGTGTATAATACAACCTACTACCGTCGTGTACAAAAGGAAATAAGCCAGAAGAAATTGTTGGAATTCATGAAAGAATCAAAAAAGGAGGTACCAATGGTACCATCGATATCACACCTGATATCACCTTCGTTAATAGAGGAAAATGGAAACTCTGCACTTATCAATGAAAGTACAGGAGACCGAATGGAAACATTTCGATTCACACAGGGCGCATTCTAGATATAATTGTTTCTGATATATAGCCATCGCTAACATAGGCACATTTTGTGCATATAATAAGCGCGGCTGCCTTACAGATTACTAAAATGGAACTGCGTGGCCATATAGTCACATTATAGCAAAATCTTGATCGATTATTGGAAACATATGTCTAAATTGTTTCTCCATGGTTTCATCCCGGTTCTTATGTGTCACTATAGGCAATTTTTTTAAGAAATTTATTCAAATACCGGAAACATGTTTCTAATTGGACACAATACATAAATGCGCCATATTTTGTTAAAAAAAATCCGGCATGGCCGCTGAAAAAAATGGCGGAAAAAAAAGTTTCTGCTTTAATGTAGTAAGTTTTTGGCACTATTTAGAGAGAAACGTAATAAGTGTGCTGCCCTAAATCATAATAAATATATTGGAATTTACTTTTGTTAAAAAAACAGTAAATTTATAAAAAAAAATAATTAGTTAAAAATATTCGATATTTTGTAAGCCCGTTTATTTTTTAGAGGTAATGTGCCAACTATTATCAGTAAATTTGAGTCCGCAATATAAATTAAAGTCACGTACACGGTACACGGAAAATGCCCATTATATAAATACGACCATTTTATATAAGTACGACTTAACAGGAAATACAGTGACAATATGTAACTTCACATCAGCAAATGAATTCGAGACAAATAAACTCCTTTAATTTCGTGTCCGCGATATACTCAGAAATGCCCAGAATGTTTCAAGTAGAAATAAAATTTGTGTCTATTTGAGTTTATTTTGATACACAATGAACCGCCAAATAATATTTACTGTAATATTTTGGAAACAAGACGAGCAAACATTAGGCACATTTAAGTTCACTTTTAGAAACATAATGGAAACACAACATAATTATTTTGGGAACAAAATAGAAACACTTTAGACACACTCGAGACACATTTTAGCATAAATTAAGGCACAATTTAGACTAAGTTTTGGGTATATTTTGGGCATTATTTGATATACATTTTGATCACCCTTTTGGTCTCATTGCCCACACATAATGGTTCAAAGGTCGACATTGTGCCTTAAAAATGTGTCGTGCCTAAATATACGAGTCGACACTTAGTCCATAATGAGTCGCTAATTGCTCCTTGGGGTGACATAAGCCAATATATCTCCTGTCGATCTCTCTTTGCGTATTGGTTATCGCTAATTATTCTGTTGGTACCGAGATACTAGTTGCTGATTGACTACACGTTCCATGACTTTGGAGATTATTGGAAGCAAGGCAGTTGGGCGATAGTTTAATTGCGTGGTTTTCTTGCCTTTTTTGGAACAGGTTGCACTCGAGCGACTTTCCAAGAAGATGGTTGAATCCCATTCCGGTAAGACAGGAAAAACAGCCTGGAAAAAAGGGGTGTTAGTTCATTTTCCCGGTTCTTTAGCACGATGGCAGGTATTCCGTCTGGTCCAGATAACTTTTGTGTATATAGCTCTTTGAGGATTTTACGAATATAACGGTTATGAAACTTAACTTCTATCATGGTAGTGTTGCCGCTGGGTAAGGTGAGGAAAGCCTTGCCTTAGGGGCTTGGGGGACGTTTAAGGTAGAGTGCGATGAAAATATTTCGGCATGTTTGCTTTTTTTCTTAGCTGTAGTCGCCGTGACGCCGCGTTCGTCTTTCAAGGGTGGGAGAGACGTTTTTCTAAAGTTTTTACTTACTGTCTCTGCTACCGACCAGAAATTCCTGGAGCCACTGGGACATTGCAAAAGTTTATTCCCGTTCCTTTGATTGTGTTTGTCTTAGTTTCGTCATGCTTTGATAGACTTAAAAAGTCAGGGAATTTCATGATATTTTAGTAGAAATCCTGTGTTGACGATAATTCATTTTTGTTAAAAGTTCGTAGCTATGGCGTCCTGTTCACCAACATGTATTTTTCAACTGTTACTATAAATCGCATCTCATTTCTCAAATTCTATGAGAAATAAACTAAAAAACTCTTATAGCGAGTCGATGGCGGTACCGTTCGAAAAAGAAGCTTTTGCAAAGAATTGAATGTGTAGGAGAGAGCTTTATGTTAAATTTCGGTAGCCGCTTTATTGGCCAAGATCATCATCATCATCAATCGACCAATCGCGTCCACTGCTGGACATAGGTCTCCCGTAGCCTTCTCCATCCTTGCCGATCCTGTGCTGCCTCTATCCAGTTTGTCTTTATCCTTTTAATGTCGTCGGTCCATCTGGTTGGTGGACGGCCTCTACTTCTGTATGCGTCTTGGCGCGGTCTCCACTCAAGTATCCTCTTTGTCCAGCGATTGTCCGAAATTCGCGCCACATGACCGGCCCAGTTCCATTTTAAGGTTGTTATACGGGTAACCGCGTCCGTCACTCCAGATCTCTCCCTTAATGTTATATTTGGGATCCTGCCTCTTAGCGATATACCTAACATCGACCTCTCCATTTTCCTCTGCGCGATACTTATTCTATTTGTAGTGTTCTTTGTGAGGGTAAGTGTTTCAGCCCCGTATGTAAGCACAGGCAACACGCACTGATCGAATACTTTTCTTTTTAGGCATATTGGAATGTCTGACTTAAAGATATTGCGCAGCTTTCCAAAGGCCGCCCATGTTAGGCCTATTCTTCTCGATATTTCGCGTGTTTGATTGTCTCTACCAATAGAGATTTCGTGACCAAGGTATTTATAAGAGCTTACTTGCTCTATGCTTACGCCGCCTATCTTGATTGCCTCACTCATAACAAGATTTGTCATGTATTGAGTTTTGTTGGTGTTGATTTTGAGTCCAACAGAGTTAGATGCTTCCTTGAGCCTCCGAAGCATTTGTTTTGCTTCGTCCATACCATCTGCGATAATTAATATATCGTCGGCGAATCTCAGATGGTTTAGTTTTTCGCCATCTATGTTTATGCCCATGTCACCAAAGTTGGCCTGTTTGAACATATATTCTAGGAGGGTTGTGAATAACTTTGGTGATATGACGTCTCCTTGGCGTACACCTCGTGCGATATCAAAGTCTTCGGAATCATCTTGCAGCCTAACATAAGCTTTTGCTCTTTGGTACACGTGTTTGATAACCTCGATGTATCTATGATCGATACGGCATTCAGCAAGAGCTTGTAGCATTTCATGCTGGTTTATTGTGTCGAAAGCCTTTTCGTAATCGACGAAAACTATGCAGAGGGGTTTATTATATTCGATGCATTTTTCGATAAGGGACTTGACTACTTGTAGATGGTCATTTGTGCCAAATCCGGCTCGAAATCCGGCTTGCTCGCGGGGTTGATATAGGTCGAATTTATTTGTTAACCTCTTGTTAATGATTCTCATGAATAGCTTATATATATGCGATAGTAAACTAATGGGTCTGTAATTTTGCAGGTTGGTGATATCTCCTTTCTTATGCAGTATTATAATTATTGCCCGATCCCATTGGGAAGGTGTTGTCCCAGTTTGTAGGCAAGCATCAAATAGCTTGCATAATGCATTTAATAAAGTAGTTCCGCCGGCTTTTAGGGACTCGACTGCTACGCCGTCGTCGCCAATTGCTTTATTGTTTTTCATATCTCTTAGTGCCCCTCTTATTTCGTTTAGAGTAATATTTGGAATATCCTCGGACCCTTGATTTTGCACTTTATTTATGTTGGTGTCCAAGCTCACTGAGTTTTTATCGCTATATAGTGTCGCGTAGAAGTCTTCTACAACCTTTAATATTTCCATTTTATTTGTTGTTATTTGGCCACTCTGTTTTGCTAGCTTGGAGATGTTTTTCCTGCCTTCGGAGAATGGCTTCCGTAGAGATTTCATGTCCTTATTTTGCTCAATTACCCTTAAGATTTCATTTGTGTTGTATGTTCTTGTATCCCTTCGCACTGCCTTGGATATTTCTCTATTTAGGCGTCTTAATTCTGTTGCGTTTGTTGTATGTTTATTTGTCAGATTTCTTCTCCTTTCCATTAGTTGTTTAGTGCTTATACTGAGTTTTTCGTTTCGATGGATGCTTTGTGTCTGGCATTCTTTTACTGCGGTTTTTATAGAATTTGTAATAAGTGCGTTCAGGTCTTCTATATTCGGGTCTAAAACAGTTTCCATATGTGCTAGCTGTGATTCTATTCTATGCTGATACTGGGTTTCATCTCTAATCGGCCTCCATTTGCTGGATGTTGGTTGTTTAATAAGCTTTCGCCGCTCATTCTTGATATTAATTGAGATTTTGGATCGGACCAGCCGGTGGTCGCTGCCTATTGAGAACTTATTCAGCACAGTTACATCCCGCACTATTTCCTTTCTGTTAGATATGATGAAGTCGATTTCATTTTTTGTAGAACCGTCGGGGCTGGCCCAGGTCCATTTTCGCTGTGGAGTTTTGCGATAGAAGCTGTTCATTGCAAATAGGTTGTGTTGTAGGAGAAATTCCAGAAGGATTTGACCTCTCTCATTCCTTACTCCGAATCCGTGGGTTCCCAACGATGTTTCGGTTTCGTCTTCTTTATGCCCCAATTTAGCGTTGAAGTCCCCTATTAGCATGCTGTAGTGGGTGGGTTCTTGTTGTATTGCGGTATTTATATCATCGTAGAATACTTCCACCTCAGCGTCCGAGTGTGCTGATGTAGGTGCGTATACCTGGATAATTTTTAACGAGTATCTAGTGTTTAGTTTGTATATGAGGTACATTACTCTATTACTGATACTGTGGATCTTGGTGACGCTTTGTATATGCTTTTTGTGTACTAGGAACCCGACTCCTCCTTCGTTTATGTGTTGGCCTCCTCTGAAGTGTAGCAAATGACCTGAATGAAGTGTTAGTTGTTCCTCATCGGTTCTTTTATGTTCACTTATTCCTAGTATATCCCATTTGATATGGGAGAGTTCTTCCTCGAGTTCTTGTAGTTTCTGGGTTTTTGACAACGTTCTAGTATTTAGAGTAGCGATGGTCAGTTTTCGGTTTTGGTAGCCTATCCTGTACCGGAGATTCTTTGCACCCTCTGCTCGCTTCCTTGTCCTTCCGCTACCTTGGTCGGGGGTAAGCGAGCTGCCGGGGACTGAGGGCCGTGTGTTCTGATGTACTATCATTACGGGGGTTTTAGCCATTTGCCCTACCACGCTGGCCAGTGCGGGTTGGTAGGGTTGATACGGAAGGGATAGGGAAGGGATAAGACGAATTTTGGTAAGGATCTAATAGGTTTAGGACATGTTTTCCCCCGGTAGTCTGGAGGGGAGGAAAAACAAGTGCTCGCTTCAGGCAGGGTCGCCACTCCCTGTGGTAGGACTATTTACACCGGGATCGTGTAAATTGGCCAAGATGAAACAGAGAAATTCAGGGAATTTGATGGTACCATTTTAGAAGAAATCATGTTTTACGTTAAGCCAGTTTTATTAAATGTTCGCTCCTATGGCGTCCTCTTCGCCAATCATGATTTCCAACAGAAAATTACCAAACTAAATTAAAGAAGGGCTTTTAAGAGTTGATTTTACTCAATTGTTCCAATGCCGATCCGGACTCTTGGACTTAGTTTAGATAACTATTGACTCGGGTCACAATATTAATATACTCTCCTATATACTATGCATATCTTTGTATTAATGTCTTCAGTGTTCACATAGAAAAGCGTCACTAGAAATTATAACATTTAGTCTTTGATTTACCTATAACAAAAATCATAATTAAGATATGTATTATATTAATTAGAAGTTATATTCATAATATCTCAAAAGAATAAGCCATAATTCTTCTAATAGCGACAGTATTTCATATTGCTCACCTTGAAGATAAAGAGTCATGAAATCGACTATAAAATTAACTTTATATTAGACAGAATTGCAGCAATTCATTAGAATTAAGGCGGAATGAACGCATTTAGAGTGGCGGCCAAATGGTGTTTTAAACATGTTTTGGAATCGCTTCCAAATATTTAGGTTTACTTGTTGGAGATTATGCTTATTGAACGTGATGTATTTGATATTTTATTATTATTGCTAACTAACCTACATTACCGTATTACTCTTGATGTATGGGTGGTCCTAATAGTTTACGAGGCTAAAGTGATTGAAATGACACCAATTGCTGCACAAGGAGATGATTTCACCTAGATTTTCGTTAACGAATAATTGTTTCCTGTAAACTTTTGGTTAATGCCGGGCATTATTATTTGAACTGTAATTAATGCATTTTGTATTATATGAGACGATTCTGATAATTTTTTATTTGGTAATTTACGTCATGTAATGCATTCAATATAATGAAATAATTATTGATAAGAGACCTCAGAGAATATTTGACGATTAGTGCAAAAATTAGGTATTAAGGGTATAAAATAAAAACTCCTTTAAATGTTAATGAACAACAGTCGTGAAATGCCACTGTAAGCTAGAAAACAAAATATATAAGCTCACTGATGCCATACCTTAAATGGAAATATTTCAACAATCCAATTCTTTAGTCTTTTCCTAAAATGTAGGTTATTTTGGGCATAAACTTGAATTTATATCCAAGTATGGTTTGTTAATCTGCTTAAACTTATAAATCTGCTTAATTATTGCTATTAAGTGAATATTTATCGTAAATAACATGTCTAGAAATTTCTGCAAATTACAAGGTGTCAAGCAGGAATATTATGAAAAAATAATATAAGATATATACTTAAATGATTTACAAGCGAGCCAGGCTATATATTTTTGTTATGTTTTATTTCTTGTCGTCTTATGAACCAGTAAATTGACTATGCGGTTTACATATTAGGATCGATGGTGTCATGCGGTGTCTTAGTTATACATGTAAATAAGTCAATCATATCAGGCTGATTCAAATTAAGTGTTCATCATTAGCAACCTTGTTATTATTAAAGATTAAAAAAAATGTTAAATTAATAAATTAGTAGTATTTTTACGCTCAGTAAGATAGGAGAATCCAAAAATTAATTGAACATCGTGTTTTTGAGTTTTAAAGTAAAATAATTTTTTTTTTAAATGAAGAACGCTATATATTGTAATTTTTTTCTGTTAACACAGTTGTAGTGAATTTTCTTCGAAATTTGTAATGAAATTAACGGTATTGAAATTTTAAGATGCTTATGAAATGAACATAATCTTCACGAATTGATGGCATTAGGATAATCGAATAAATATTGTAGAATAGGAGAATTATGGAAAGTAATGATTAGTGTTTTAACAGCGCGGAACTTAAAAAAAAAATCCGAAATAAAGCGTTTTTCCAAGATATTTTGAAAAAAAAAACGAAATATATAATATTTCTAATTTATTTTTTTTAGTTTTGTCCAAAAATAAGAGAACTCTAACAAACAAAAAAAAAACAAAAACTAGATAGGAACTTCTAAATAGAAAAGTCTATGAAACAGAATTCTGGCAAAAACACAAAGCATGCTTACAAAACAAATAAAAAATAACAAAACTATGATACTCTTATAGAAAAAAAATATATAATATTTAAAAAAGTAAATCTGTCTAATAAGCGTATTACTTAGAAAAACAAAACATATCATATCATACCGTCACGTGAGATACCTTCAAACAGAGAAAGAGCAAGTCAAAACCACACGATGACTGAAAACTGCATGGGAGACTACAAAATGAAATGCAAATGGTTGGATCTAAGCCAGAACAAACCCACTGATGAAATATATAATAAATTATAGTAAGATTTTGTGAAATGCGATGTGTCTTCTCGAATAGAGATCTTTTTTCTCTCTTTTAAAGCAAAGGAGTCTGGATAAAACGTTGGGACCAACGTTTTCAGGGAGGAGGAATGTATAAACTACTAAAATTCATAAACCTACTAAGTAAATATCACCCTGTCCTAAGTTTGAACTTGAACTTGAAAAATGTTATACAAACATTCACAGTTAATTATAAACAACTAGAGCGTTCGACGGGAGCGAGTTTAGTCCTTTACAACACGTGTTACAAATGCCCGGCCTCGGTCCAACTAAACTGAAAAAGCTCCGCTGGTGTTGTGCAGGGTGGCTAGGCTGGCTTATTAAAGCAAAAATTACTCAAGCTTAACTTAACAAGAAAACAAGAATTTAAGGAACAATATATTTGCTACCAAGTTCTTTTTCTTTGAAAACACAGCAACTATTTTTTAAAATTTGCAATTTTAAAAACCAAGGAATGTCGGAGGACTATTAAAGAAATTGATAAATAGAGTACAATATGGATATTGCACGGAGACCAATTCTATTAACGGTACTGTATGCTTTACAACTAAATGCGCTAAATACTACAAACCGAAGTTATCACTTTGATGTTAACTAAGCTAATTACATCTAGGTATGCGTGCGCTAATAGCTGCAGCGATTTTAGATGTAGCAATAATAATATGTAGCAATGAACGGTCACAATAATTAAATCAAATGACTCGATAAATTAATAAAAATAATAAAATTAGAATAAAACTATTGAAAGCGTGGCTGTCGATGCTTGATTAATATTATAAAGAGAGAAAATTTAGAGCGGAATGAAGAATAAAATTATGGAAACTGTATTAAAGCCTGTCAATGCTTGACTTATATTAAAAAGAGAGAAAATTCAGAGCAATTAGATTAACCGGTCTGATAAACCAGTGAATAAATGAAAATAAAATTAATGAGCTATCTCAGAGCTTGGCGGTCAATGTTTGATTTATATTAAAAGAAGGAAAATTAAGAGCGATTATATTAAACAGATAAACAAACGAATTCATGAAAGATAAAGCTTCTGTACGATACCCAAATCCGGTCGTCGAACACTGGTGGAGGCGCCGGGCACCTATAGATACCTCAGGTACTGCCACTCGATGGCCCCGGGGAAAACTAGCCAAGGACTCGATCGCTCGGTGTCAAGATTGGCTGATAATTGAACTGTGGCCCACTAGTTGAAGTTGTGGCCCGCTAGTGAAACTTGTAGCCTGCTAGCAAAAGTAGTAGCCTGGTTGCAAAGGTGGTAGCCTGGTAGCAAAAGGTGGTAGCCTGCTGGCAAAACCCTCGATCGTGTGTGTGAGGGTTATGGGAAACTCGACGGTCTCGGTCTTATACGACGAACGTGGACAGCCGCTAGTACAGTATTTAGATCCCGAAAAATCGGTCGTGTCAACACACAAAGAAATGCCATAATATATCCCCAATAAATGGGTTGAATTAAATCACAAACTAAACACTCTGACTGCACTAGCAGACCTTCTTCTCGCCTTGAAAGGTAATCTTAGAAGAACTCTCGATTGTCAATTTGCCTTTCTCCTTCTACGAGATCAAACGCTACGTCAAATCAGCAAGTAGTGATGGGCTGAAACATGCCAAGTGATTTCGATACAAGGAATAATTCTAAGATAATAAACGACTTAGTTCTCGTTTACAGGGATGCCAAAACGACGGCGGAAGCCACAACTAATGCACCGAAATTAAATGGTTCAAGACATACCAGAGAATATTCCCTAACAAAACGATAAACTTTTAAAAATTTCAATCGACAGCTGGCATTTATAATAAATAGTACATTCCTATTACTCGGGACTAACAACCGAATGTTACAAGAAGTGCAGCAGCCGGGTGGAAAGATAAATATATTTAAAAGCTCCCAAAACGATCTAACGATCTCAGAAATGATCGGCGGGTAATTGGAGTCCGGCAACCAAGGGGTCCCCAAAAAGTTATGAAATATTCAAACCGACAATAAAATATGAATCGACGAGTCATGCAGCGTATTTGCTAGTTTTATTAACAGATTTCTTAAAAAATAAATCGGTTTGCAGGCCATTCTACGGTAATGTAATATAAATCAAGCCAAGCTATCCTAATGACAATGTGCTTCGCTTATCAACTAAAATAAATATAGTCACAACGTGCTATAAATGCTAATACAAATATATCGTTAACCAATACTTAGAATAGAGTTATTTTACCTTAAGAAAGGCGGCAATTTCAAGCGAATTGTTAGCAAATCGAATCAATAAATTTAAAATTAATAAACCGATGAGTGCAAAATACAGCATCTTTTTTGCTAAATGCGGCGTATAAATGAAATTCAAAAATATTTGACAGTAGCAAAATCGGACTGTTACACCTGAACGTTGGTACAGCATTTTGTAAAATATAAATAAGCAGGCAAACTCTCTTGACTCCGCTCGACTAGTTGAGTGCAGGCACACAGGTGCGTATTCTGCTAGTTATTCTATCCCGTAACCTAAATACCTGAGAGCACCTGTACACAGGTACAGGGTGATCAGGTCCCTACCCAACCTGGATGTACATGCACATAGGTACACGGCACCCGGGGGATTTCTAAAAAGTAGTGAGAGTCGAATCTACGAGTAAAGTATCAAAATTTCCAGTAAGGCGATTTTTAAAAGTAGTGCAAGTGCCTTAGTAATCTGTGTCAAACTTAAGTTAAACTACTGCGTTATTGAGAGATGCTAAAAGACTTACCATATAAATATTAAAACAAGTACATAAATAAAAGACAACCCAGCTAGCATATACTTTATTAATAAAACAGAGACCAAGGACCTAGAAACACTTTAAACTAAGCCTCCCTCGAGAAGATATGCATTTATTAATAATTGGGTATAGTGTAAACTCATTTAATTCATCTATATATGATATAACCGTTGTTAAGTTTGTTTGTAAATAAACTTGTTATTGTTTTTATCGACGAGTCTCTTTTATCATCTCTTCTCACCTCCTGACGTAGAGCGATTTCGGATCTGAGCTAGTCTCCTGCACGCTAAGCAAGGCGTGGCGTCATGGATAAAAAACCAATTTATTGACAATATCGTTAAAAAAACAAAACATAGATCATATAAAAAATCCTAGAGGTAATCAGATTCTGAAGACACCAATTCGATATCTGTATTATCAAAACTACAATCAACTTCTTCAGAATCAGAAAACTCTTTATTAGAACGATTTTCATTTGGAACACTAATGAATAATGACACGGGTGGAAAATCCAACCAGTCTGGGCCCATTGCGCATCCACTCGACGGCTGGATCATTCTTATGTCCTCCGGTTTCAGCACGCAGCTTCCAAAGTGCACCTTTCTTACCCTAGTCAATGTTGGACAGTCGCCAAGAACATGAGCGGACCATTTCTGGTTTTCCTCTGCGATCAGCAGAAGGCGCAAATGCCTGTTTAAGCTGCAGTGTTCTGAGAGAAGCCCTGTCACAAGCCTCATGTTTCTTTTCTTCAGAACCAAGAAAGTCTTTACTCTACCATGCGCTGGGTCTTCCAAGAGAAGCCCAGCCTGCCTCATTTCTGAAGTAGTCCGCCACAGATCCCTGGCCAAGGAATATATTGGCGAATTAATTGGTCATCATCATCATAGTCGATATTAAAGGAAGTGGTCCCCATTTGTCAGTAATACAGACAATCTTTGCGGGAAATTTTTTTTACCGATATTCTTATCTAGAAGGTAATGGTTGCTTCTGATTGCAATCAATTTTTCCACTGTTCTACCCAACAATCTCTCGTTTTCGAGCGAATGAGTTGAAATATCAAAAGCTGATGATAAAATTAATTGTAGTAACCGAGATACCTAAAAAACGAGAAAATTGAACTGTTCCAATTTGAACGGAAGTTGTTTTTTCAAATTGAAAAAAAAATTGTCAGTTATTAATTTGCAGACAAAATAGTACCTTACTTAGTCTGCAGAAAATCACGTTTGAGAGCAAGATAATACTACGCTTAAGTATATCATATGCACGAGCCATATTTTCCGAAATTTAGGGGCAATGAATTTGTTTTTGCCAGAATATGAACTATGACGATTTGAAGGGTGAGAAGCTCAGTATTATCCATCGATTTTGAATTCACGGACTATTTGGTTGGTCCAAATCAGTAGGTTGAAAGTTTGTCTCATCTGGTCAGGTTCTTTCGTTTGTCGCAAACGAACCAGGTAAATGGATCAGGGATCTGCATAAGCAGTTCAAGACTCTTATAGCTTAGCGACCTTGGTGCTGGCCTCCTTTATTAGTAGACTCAGGTCGTGATCCTTGTCTTTTGCGAGTACTTTGTAGAGCCGTGCAGTCTGTGAGTGATCCTCGATCTCCTCACAGTAGGTCCTCCAGGCCTTTCTGTTTTTATATTAGTATTTAAACTTCCACAGATTGGTGTTGTATTCTGGTTCTTTTTTGCTCTGTTGAAAGATTTTCTCGCTGTCCTCTTGAGTTCTCCCAGTGGTCCCACCATTTTGTAGCTTCCCTTGGCTGTTGTTGTGATGCCTCAAGTGGCAAGATTTTTCAAAAGCTTTAGTTATGGCGGTCTGTAAGCCTAGCATACATAACTGAGCCCGATCCGTCCTTCGGGGATCCCTAAAAAGCTCACTGGGCACCTTAGCTTAAGCTAAGCTCAAAGGTTAACTAGGCATGATCTGACATGTGAGAGAGATATGTCCGCCGATGCGAGTGATCTCAATAATGGTTTGACTCATGGAGTTAATACAGGTTGTTGCAGTACCTCTGTTTAAATTCAACTAGCTCGCCCTTCTAAATGGCGTTATCATTTCCAAAGTGCCCTCTAATACAGATTTTGGTGTAGATTCTCGTCTAGTATTCGTTTGATTTTCGAAAAAATGCTTTTCAGCAAAAAAATAAAAAGCTTAATTTTTTTTGACCTAAAATCGATTACATTTTTGCTGAAAAGTCCATTATCCCAACATTCCTGATAGTGTTACTTACCGTTATCAATACAGAGATAAATAAACACTAGGAAATTTCTAGGAGGAAAAGTCTCTAAATCTTTCTCTGTCTCGAAAATGTTGGGAAAATGGACTTTTCAGCAAAAATGTAATCGATTTTAGGATTACATTTTTGCTGAAAAGTACATTTTCCCAACATTTTCGAGACAGAGAAAGATTTAGCGGCTTTTCCTCCTAGAAATTTTCTAGTGTTTATTTATCTCTGTATTGATAACGGTAACACTATCAGGAATGAAACTTAATGTCATAAAAAAATTAGATTGAATGGTCTCTATAACATATGAAAGATTAACGAAAATTCATTGACCCTTAAAAAGTAAGCCAATTCACTATTTTTAACAAAACCCTGTAGCATCCATAATATTCGAGGTATCAGAGCGAATAAAAAAAGAAAATGTTCAGAAAGGATCAATCTTTAATTTGGCATTATCGAATGATATCAAATATCATGCATTCACTCTACAAAGATTAAGGGAAATTCATCGACCCATAAAAAGTACTATTTTTAACAAAACCCTGTAGCATCCTTAATATTCGAGGTATCAGAGTGAATAAAAAAAGAAAATGTTCAGAGAGGATCAAGTTTTTTTGATCCTCGTGAATTTTTCGGCACTAGAACGACCCAAGGTGACCCTTTTTGCAAAAAAATACACGCTCAAGGAAATACTGGCCATTTTCCGAAATGGTCAGTATCGCAGTTTTGACGTAATAACTCGCAAAATCCGATCGCCAAAACCACCTTACCTTCGGCGACCCAGAGGTGTTGTCAAATCAAATCTTTCCACTCGCAACCGTTTTCAAAAAAAATAAGAATGAAATAATATGGTAATTAAAATCGATCGGCTAATCAGAATGAGCATCATCTATCCGAGCGTGACGGCTTAGTCTTATTCACTACCCAGGAAAAAGTATGTTGAACGCGCCTATAAAGAAATTTTCACTTAAAAAATTATTTAACAGGTACCACTTGGAGTGTTGGTAAATAATGAAAAGCGTAAGATTATTTTTACTAATTTTTACATTTTGGGCGGACGTATATAAAATATGCAATACTTCAATGATAATGCATTACGCTAGGTATGCCAAAAAATTGCGGTTTTGAAATCAATGATCCTTTTTGGTTTATTTATATGTCTAGAATTCAAAAATAGAATTATCGTTTTTCTGTTCCGTCAAATTTCCTAAATTTAGTGTAACTATATTAACATGACAACACTGGAGAAAACGGCAGCATAACCTTCAATAATTTTTTTGCGCAACTGGCGCATTTCAGATGACGTTAGTATAACAGTCGCTCGTAAGTGAGTAACAACATAGGTTACCTATTTAGCTTATTTACAATGTGAGTGTGAAAATGTAGCATCTTGATCTAGAGGATGCTGTCTGAATCACCTAGATATTGCTACATTTGCGGTTGTTTTGATTTACAAAGTCAACGTGAAAACGAAATATGTGCGCCAAACATATTACGCATATTTCGGTGTGCACCTTGGAGGTCAAGACAAAACGTGAGCGCCACATTTTATTTGTCATTCCGGTATGTCAGGTTTAAGAAAAATAAACAAAAGTCATTATCTTTTGGTGTGCCTATGATATGGCCAGAACAACGTAACCACGTTGATGATTGCTTCTTTTGTCTGTGTAAAACCACAGGATTTAATTTAAAAAAAATAGGACATCTATTCAGTGTCCAAATGTTCCTTTCGCAAGAAGACCAATACCACATGGAGATGACATTTCAATTCCAAATGCTCCAATCATTTTCGAAAATGTTTCCACTTCATCATCTGAGACTGAAGACGATAAACATACTTACTCAGATAAAGATGTTTCATTTGAAATAGTCTGATAAGTCCAAAGTATTTATACAAACCGAACTTAATGACTTAGTGAGGATCTAGGACCTTCAAAAGGATGCTCCGAACTGTTGGGTTCTAGGTTGAAGGAAAAGAATCTAGTAACGTCAAGTGTTACATTTCATTGGTATAGGAACAGAGAAAGAGAGAATTTGCCGAATATTTTGCGAAAGAGGGTTCTTTGGTTCATTTTAACAACGTTGATGGGCTTATCTCGCACTTGGGTCTTGATGAATATAATCCTAGCGACTGACGTATTTTATTGACTCATCAAATAGAAGTCTAGAAGGTGTTCTATTGCACAATGGCAATAAGTTGAATTCATTCTGTTCCAGTGGCCCATTCTCTTCACATGAAAGAAACATACGACAATTTCGAAACACTTGTAGTCAAAATAAAGTGCGATGAAGATCAGTGGTCCATAACTTAAAATTGTAAGTATGATTTTGGGAAAGTACTTTGGCTACACTAAGATGCAATGCTTTCTTTGCGAATAGGACAGTAGTAGGCCTCGTAATATGCACTGGACAACACCACCCCAGACGCCAAACAGGTATATATTTGTTGGTCCCCAAATAAGGGAGTTGATGAAAGACGACAATTTTCTTAATACTATGGAACCCACTGAACGCGATGCTTGGATTTCTTTTAAAAATATCGTGCAAATTTTTTGGGTTACAAAAAATCTGCAGACTAGAAGAACATCGTGGGCGAAATGCTTACAAACTTTCAAAAAATGACTATAAAAATACACTTTCTGCATAGTCATTTGGACTATTTTCGTGAAAGTCTTGGTGAGGTTAGTGAACAACAGAGAGAACACTTTCATCAAGATATCAATGAAATGGAAAATCAATATCAGGTGCATTGGGACATAAGTATGATGGCGGATTACTCCCGGCCCCTGGCCACTGCCGATAAAAGACAGACAAGCATTTCTGACAAAAAAAGAAGCAAAAGCCTT
>MU192634.1:0-15739 GCA_016904865.1 Pissodes strobi | reverse complement strand
TTATTATACAAATATAAGTACATATACGAGGTTCGTCAGAAACATTCTCAATTAACGTATTATTGCAACAAAATAATCAGCCAAGTACTTACACGACCAACAACAATATTTCACCTCACGTTACCGAAAACACTATTGCGCGAATATTATTTCGAGTTGCATGTTAATATCGTTGGAAGATGTGGTATGACTGAACCATATTTAATTTAAATTATTACTACGTGATTTTTTGGATATCAAATATAAAGCATTACATTACCCCGAAGGTTGAACTTGAAACCCAATGACCCTTGCGGAAACGAACACTGTTTCTAATAGGTATTTTTAATAGTTTTTGATGTACAAATTTTTCCAGCATTTTATCTAAGGCATTCAAATAATAATTAAGTGCCAAATTGTACCTGGTTCGAAATTAAGCGATTTTTTTTCATACAACTGTAAAAATTTCTAGCTAGCACTCATGTTTGTAAAAATATATTCAAAAAAAGTTGGGAAATTTAAGAGGCATTTGATATAAAAACTTTCGACCTGTTCGTTTAATCCTGGGATCAGGTATAATTTTTGAATATACATTTATCCGGGATAAGTTCATGTAAATGAAAAATCACCGTTGATCTAACTTAGTAGTGCCGTTATAAGAATAAATATTTTGATATGATTTAACTAAGGCCAAAAAAATTTCCTTCACCGAATTTGTTTAATTATGAGCATTAGTTTAGTTTGGGTTTAGTTCTATTGCTTGATATTTTCTGTTTCGGACTTTGGCGTTTTTGAAGCGTTTTTGAAAACATAACATAAAAAATATATAATTAAAATTTTAAAACATCGGTTTTGGCATAAGAGAGATTGACTTGTATATAGTGACCAAGAAAAAGGATCTATGTTATATTATTTCGATAGATTGTTTTAGCAGCAGTCTGGAAACGTATAGTAATATCTCATAGCACTGAAAATTTCAGGAAAAATTAAAATAAGTCTCTCAAAAACCTATAATCTGAAAATAAATGATACTAATACTATGAGGTATGTTCAGAAAGTCGTAGTCGTTGGTCTTAGGATCCAGGCACCATACAAAATCTGTTTTCTTATGGGACGAACGGGTCACCGACGAGACGCACAGCTTTCTTATGAATGGAAGCCAGCAGCTTTAGTGTAGTTTCACACGAGTCCGATATCGGATATTCAACGTCGGATATCCGATTAGCAACCGGTTTGAATACTGTTTATAATTAAAAATTGTTTTAGTTTTGTTTGTTCCGTCAACCATGGATCATCAACGCATAATTGCACTAGCAATTCTATATCGCAGGATTCGCCATAAACAAAAGAAGGCAAAGGATTTATTGGGTGCATCCAAATTAATTTAAACAGAGAACAACCAGGAACTCTTTATACATTGTTTGAAGACCTGCAAGAAAACGGGGAGAAGGTTTTTAATTACTTTTGTATGTCAGTTTCTTCTTTTGATGAGCTGCTAGCTGTCAACCATTTATCTTTATATTCACCTAGCGTCTTGTCCCACAACACAGGCCTAGCGTCCACCAAGTATATCCACTGCTTGATGTCTATTTAAATTTTTCCCGCCATTTTTGTAACACCATGTAAACGCTTTCACTGCTGTCGGACGACTGCCGGTTACAAAAAATCGGGTTAGTATATAAGCTTTAATTTGCTTTCGTACCGTTCGTTGTGTCTAGTGCCGGATATCCGGTTTCTTCCGATGTTTATCCAATACGTTTCCGGCTTCCGACAGTCGCACAAACGTGTGAAAGCTTTCATTTTATGTTACTCGTGATCGGATATCCGATGCCGGATGATTTTATCCGACACGTCTGAAAAGGCACTTAGGGTGTGCTTAGGTGCGGCACTTCAAATGTGTTAGCAATATTCTAAACACGCTTTGTAGAGTAGTAGCAGCTGCTGCGGTGTATACAGCTTTTTGTTGCGAAATAGCGCACCAAGCTTCTGCGAGGCTGGTTTTGCGATGTTAGCAATGTAGTCCGATTGACGAGGATGAAGGAATGGCCGATCCTGCCATAATGATGTCAGGTCCGCCGTATTGGCTTTCTTGGTAAACGTAGCAGCTTGGGTTTTTGCTGCATTGAATTACACCAACTTTTTGCCTGCCCATGTTCGAACTATCTCCAGATCCTGAATAACGTTGTAATCTGCTCCTGTCTGCGGTGATAAACCTCAGTCGCTGGTAAAGGTTTTTCTGATACAAATTGGGAGACAAGGATACTGTCATCTGCAAAACTAGTAGCCAGAACTATTGGTATCAGCAGGTCATTAATATAGATGAGGAACAGAGTTGGTGAAAGTACTACATTCTCAGGCATGCCCGCATTAATGCTAGATGTGTCTGAAATGTCTCCATCAACTTCAACGTGCAAAGATCGGTTCTTAAGGAAACTGGCAAGCCAGCTGCAGAGAGAAGATGGCAGTCCGAATGATGGCAGTTTGTTGAGCAATCCGTCATGCCTCTCCTCTCTGTAGTTCTCAATTGCTCTACTTCATTATGTAAGTGACATAGACCAATATATCTCCTGTCGATCTGTCTTTACGAAAAACGTATTGGCTTCGAGGTACTTGAGAAGTTGCTGATTGACTACATATTCCATGACTTTGGAGATTATTCGAAGCAAGGTAATTGGGCAATAGTTGGCGGGCGTGGTTTATTTCCCTCCTTTTTGGAACAGGTTGCACTCGAGCGACTTTCCAGGAAGATAGGTAAACCCCATTTCGCCAAGACAAAGAAAGAAGTCTAGAAAAAATAGTGTTAGTTCATTGGTCTAATTTTGCTGCCAGTACTTGTAGGCTTGCTGTTTTCTACCTACAGTCCATTCGCATCTGTTGTTGAACCAGGCCTTTCTTTTTGATGGTAACTTGATGGAATTTGGGATGTATGCTTCCATTACTCCGTGATCTCTTCTCAGCGGACTGACGGTTCGTCAGTGCCAAAGCAAACGTCTAACCAAGGAAAATCTAGGTAGAACTATCTTAGATCGTCTCAGTTTTCACAATTAAAATGCAAGATTTTACTAGGCAATGGCGAGTCTTTCTGTAGGAGTGGCAGTTCACAAACCGTTGCAATAAGTTTGTGGTCGGAGGTGCCTAATGGAGGACCCACTATAATTGTGTTCTCTTCAAGATTTGCGGTTAGAAAAAGATCCAGGAGGGCGGCAAATTCACCCCTCTCTTTGATCCGAGTTGGTTCGTCTACAAGTTGAGTCAGTCCCCATTAACATTAACATATTTCTTAAATAGCTATTTTCGTTTCAAGGTAATATATTGTTAGTAGATTTTGGAATTTCGTGCCATAGCCCAGGTTTACCAATAAAGAATCATCAAATTTCCCATGAAGTTTGATTTTTGATAACCACCCTCACTACAGTCGACACTTACGCATGTACTAATATGTGTTTAGGAACCAAACATTTTCTAGAAAAAGAAATTAGGAAATTGTTTGAAATATTCAACACATCATCTCGCAGGTGGTTATCGAAAAAAGTACAGTTTGCCAATAATTTCACTGTTGATCTTTGTATTCTACGATCCAAAGTTAATTGTGAAATCAGGCATCTAATAATGAAATAAATGGCTGTCCTAGACTTTCTACATGTAGGTACACTAAATACGTCTTATAAATATTGCAACTAAATACTCAGCATTTAATACATTAAGGTGATTTACGGTTCAAGCTAGTTTGATAATAATCATCAGAAATAATAATTTCAAATTTCACTTTTCTTTAAATCAATTTGCTCCGATACATCATTAATAAATTTCCATAAATCATTTAGGCTAGGTACTTTATCAATTAATTTAATTATGAAATAGAAAGCTAATATAAAAAAAATCCTAGATTCACCTGCTACTTTCCCACACACGCTTTTAAAGTAATTAGATAATTAGACTAGTCTATATCAATATTAGAATATAATTAGTCGGACAGTCAAATTTTAATTACAAATCTGAAAGAAAAAGTCTAATTTTAGTTGTTCATGACAATATTTTACCATTATTAGTGCTGTGCATTTTTCCTTGTCTCGAAATTTGTATTCGAATTAGGACGCATGATTAAAATCTGTTCTTCGAAAAGAATGTTCACCAAACGGAAAATAATTCGACTTACTCTTCATATGAAAAATAAAACGCTTGGAAAATTGTTTGAAAAAAATTTTTTGAATGGAATTTGATTCAAAATCATTTTTCTTAAACAGAAAGCAATCAATAATTTTTTAGCCTATAATATGCAAACACCTTGGGTTACTTTTGGATAGTCTGGATTGGTTTAGAATGGAAAGGATTTATTAACAAATATCTATTCTTGGTTAGTTGTGGTTAGTTTGCATTAGGTAAGATTACTAAGAACGAAGCACGTATTAGCCTGTTTCACTTTACTAACCCAGACTAGTCAATAGTAACCTAAACTAACACAAATCCTTTGACGTTACCTTTCAAATTATAATCAGCAAATGGTTTTATAACAAAAAATATAGGGCAATTTAACTAATTTAAATTAAATAACTGCACAGAAAACTTCCTTTAGGTCACATTTAGAATATGCATATGTAATTTGGTATCCCTCAGCCTGCTTGCAGAGTCCAAAATCATTTTCACACATTTCTTTATTATAAATAGTTTGGGTTAGTTTGAACAGGATCCATGAAAACGGCGGCGGCGTCCAGCCTAGTGCTGGACAAATTACAGCGACTTGCATGCCTCTGCCTCACCGGGGCTATGAGGACGGCGCTCACAAGGCCCCTGGAGGCGCTGGTGGGGTTGCTTCCGTCGGTGGATTGGGTGAGGCACGAGACAGCTAGAGCGGCCATGAGACTCGCTGATGCGGGGTTGTGGAGGGACAATGTCTCCTGTCATGGCCGTTGAGGTATATGGCGGGCTTGTATGAGGCCCGGACGGAGGGTCGAGCCGAAGAGGTATGGCGGACGGCTCCGGGGATGAGACAGAGGAGGCTCATGATACATGGGCACTCGAAGAGTCTCGCCATGGGGTTGGTGTAGAGGCTTAGGGAGCACCTGAATCTGCTGAGAATTGCAGAGGATGGGGAATGCAGATGGTGCTTGGAGGACGATGAGACCCCTACCATCTACTTATGGAATACCCCGCCTTTGCGTGGGGAAGACTCAGAATCTTTGGCGCGACGCCGATCGAGCCAGATCCAGGCCGTCGTATTAGTCTGAAGGAAATGCGGGCATTCTTAAGGAGGTTCCATAATGCGGGCTGGGAGCACAACGGACCAATTGGTGGCCTAAGTGTAAAGCGCGCTAGGGGCACTACCACTTCTGATACTAATACTGATACTATAAATAGTTTAGTAATATATATCCTATATTTCCACTATTAGTACAACTTGTTTAAAATTCAGCATCTCTCTGATAGAACAGTTACTCAAGTTATTCTATTATATAGGCAACCTTAACTTAACTTAAGACTGAGTAATAGTACTAGCTATGCCTTTCAGAACAAATCATCCAGGTTATTTAACTATAATTAAGTCTAACTTTGTCTAAACTGTGTTTTATTTTATTTTATTGTGGTTCTGTTGTTATATTTTGCACGGGTTAGGCTCAGGTTATTGTTATATATTTCTATTTTGTTTATTTTGCAAATTTAATTTATTTTCTTAAGGACATCCTTACTTGTAATTACCTATCGTGTTTGTAAATATCGCAAAAATTAAACAAAAATAATTTTCGATTAAAAATTTTTTCTTAAAATATTTGAAAAATTTTCCATAATGCAAAATATTATTTGCAATTTATTCTGAAAAAATTGCTTCTCTTACTTTTACCTCAATCACAATTCTTGAAAATATATTTTTTACAATTTTATCAAGAAAAATTTGATATTTCATGTTTTATCTCAGAAAAATAGTATTTTTACATCCACGTTTTTAATAAAAAGTCACTTGGGCCAGGAAAATTAAATACAGTGTGTCAGGAATTCGAGTCTCTATATGGGAATTTCGCTCATAATGAGAGAGAGGGAAATAAATGCGGAAAATATGTAAGTAGTTTATTTGCGCTTGTGGAGCGGTTCTGGTAATTGATTTTTGAGATATCCAAAAAACTAAACTTAGAATTTTCTATAACTTTCTTATTTCTTAATATTTTTTAAACATGTAAGCACATTTTTAAAGCCACAGACGGTGTTTTTAAATTTTGCCAACGACGATTTATCTTCGAGGCCTTATCATCAACTTATTTTTTTAAATACGGGCCTGAATTTTTTTTTACTTTTTACAAGCCTATTCTAAAAGCAATGATGTATTGCACTTGTAAGAAAATCGGTTAGTACATGGTTGTTCCATAGCAACTAAGGTATCAAAGAGAAAGGTATATCCTCTGATAATCATTTTCTAATGTATTGGTTGTTATGGCAACATCTTTTACAACCTATTTTTTAATAAGTGTGATATATCATGCATTTTCGGGCAGTAAAACTTTTAAAAAGTGTACTAAAAATACATCTTGCAGAGAGGAAAAATTAGCTTTAGAAACAATTTAAAAAATGTTTAGAAATAAAAGCTTACAGCCGATCTAAAAGAATGCTAGACTTCACTTTTTGAAAAACCAAAAGAACCACGGCCGCTTCACAATCACCAATAAACTATCACCATAATTGCCTTAAGCTTTCCGTATTTAACTATTTCTCTGTGTCTAAAAATAAGCGAGATCCTCATAAAGAAACTTGAATCCCGGACACCCTGATTGTTGTTCTTTTATTAGTTGCAAGCACATATATTCGCGTCTCAACGAAATAGTAACTATTAAAGAATCTTTATGTCTTTATCTGAGACATTTTAAGTAGTTGTTTATGGATAAATTCTTAGTCAGCCTTCTAGTTCGCAGATCTCTACATGAATTATTGAAAGAGAAATCACAGAGTGCTGCACCAGAACTGGGAAGCGCTAAGTGGTTTTTCCGAATAACGTTCCGCTTCCGCGCTGGTGGTTATGGGTTCCACAGTAGGAATATATGGACATGATGGTGCTTTCAGGATCAATATATTCCAGAAGTAAACTCCCCGGCCATTCGGATCTCCGGGCGCTGGGTGGCTCTGGAAGCCCTTCATTCCGCATTTCACAGACAGCAAATACCGATCCAATTTAGAATAGATTTCTGTAACATAAGAAGCCTAAATACAAACATAAATTCGGTACACCAACATCTCAAGTAAATAGACCACACATGCTAGCCCTCACAGAAACACAAGTATGTTGTACAACAACAACAGTAAACTACACCTATCCTGGTTACTTCTTACACACTCGATTTAGACATAAGTTCGGAATATGCCTTTTTGTCCGAAGCGACCTTTCTTGTCACCGCGAGGAATCACTCGAACCGAACAACCTTGACGTCATGTGGCTCCAGTTCACCGCTAAGGGAATAACCAGGTTTATATCTTGTCCCTATCGCCCTCCAAGCGATAGAGCCTACCAAAGCTTTTTTACAACACTAGCTATCACTTTTGACTCAATAAAGGTCGATTACCCCAATTCACAAATAATCGTTCTGGGAGACTTCAATGTCCACAACACCAACTGGCTTAAACATCACAACAAGACCGACAACGAAGGTAGAGAAGCTGAAGCATTTGCCATCAGCTGCGGACTTACTCAACTTGTAGAAGAACCAACTCAAATCTCAGAGAGGGGCGAATTCGCCGCCCTCCTGGATTTTTTTCTAACCACCAATCCTGACCAGTACACAATTACAGGTGGTCCGCCGTTAGGTACTTCCGACCACAAACTTATTACAACGGTTTGTGCATTGCCACTTCTACAGAAGGATCTACCATTGTCTCGCAAAATATGGCATTACAATTCTGCAAACTGGGACGATCTAGCGGAGTTCTACCTAGATTTTCCTTGGCTCGACATCTGCTTTGGCACTAAAGACCCGTCATTCTATTAGGATGTTTAAGAAGCGAATAAACAACTATGGTATTAGTTTAAATTTTTACTTATGCCAAGTAGCTACGATGATACTCATTTCACTGTAAATCAGCTGTAGCTCTCGGGAGTTTACCTTTCATCAGAAAGGCTTAACTTTCTAAGAATCTTAATACAGTCACAGGCGGTTCAAAACAAACTTTCCATAAACGAGATATAATATCTGGCGCTATATGTATGGCTTCGACGCTATAAATTGCTTCGATAGCAGCCAGCATATTTTCGTTCATATCTTCGGTTGGAAGTTTTTTTTTAACAAACTTAAATATGGTTTCATTTTTATGTGTGTCAAACGATCGCGGTGATGGCGGATGTGCAACAGTTATTACCAAATTTTAATTGGTGGTAATTAATTATTTTTTGATAATTTGGCATTCCATCGAACGTGATCCATACAAATTGCATATCATTATTGCAACTTTGTTTTCATTACCTAGCTATTTAAATATCTGCCGGGTTTCACTTGCTAGCAGAGAGTAAAATTAATTTTTTGTGGAAAATAGTTAACAAATCCCCAGAAGTAAATTTTGATGACCCATATCGATATGAATTTGAAGCGATTTCGTCGAGAACCTCCTATCGCACAGCACTACTTACTATTAAATCTTTTTATTACTGAAGACATACATATGTGTATTTTAAAAACTACTATCAGTCACAATCAGCATGTCAGTCAAAACATACGTAATATGGGGCTTTCTATTATTAATAATCTTTGTCGAAGTTTACGGCCAGGAGCGACAAACCAATAGAACTAACTTAAAAAAAACTAATAAGTTAAATTGCACGACGAAATTTACAAACGAGATTATTCAATTAATTATTGATTATGCATTATGGCGAAACGTTGCAATGTTGTATATTGTCGACGAGTCGATAAACTCAGGTAATGTTGATTATTTTGGTTAACAATTACTTCAAACAGAAACAAATGGACGCAGTTTATAAATCGGTAGCCTTGATATTCATTTTATCATGTTAGTTTTGATGTGGATACTTGGGATATACAATGCGGCAATATGATCTGTTACGAAGTTGAAACTTTGAAAATTATATATAATTTAATCAAGTAATGAAAAAATGGATATTGTTAATAACGAATGGGATAACAAGGACTTCGATATTTCTAGAAGATGACATGCATTTTGAATTTTGTGATTTTTGCATTCATGGTGCCAATTTTTGGCTCAACATTTTCAATCAATTTTTTGGCATTTTGTACAAACATTTTTGAAAATAGCCACATTAGAAAACCAGCTCCATAATTTTATAAATAACACGTTTGCATGCTTTTAAGGCCCGTTACAAAGATTGTTGCCACAAATGAGGTAACAAGGATTTTCACGACTTCCGTGAGTAATAGAGATTCTGAATTTTGTCATTTTTGTATCCATAACTTTATCGACAAGTTTTGATATTTTTTAACATATATTTTATTCACTTCGTTTATTTTTGGGATCTTAATAGGATATTTTAACTTTTAACTCTCTAAAAAAATTTCTAAAATCTTAAGTTTACTGAATTACTTAAAAATTGGAGTTTCAGCTTCAACCAAAAACAATACAACCTTCACACAGACACAACAATTGTTCTATAGGAACTAGTCAAGTACATAATCGTTGAAATCTGAGGAAGCAAATAGTTGCCTTCCTTATTCATCGATGGAAAAATAATAAAATAAATTCGAAATAGGACAAAATATCAAAAATGCAAAAAATATCATTTGTTAAAAAACGGGAGGGAATACAAATATGGTATTTTGCTGACCACCCTCACCCAACGTTGAAGCACAACCCTCATTCATTTTAAAATCTTAAATAGAACCACCCTACTTACCGGAAAGCTTACCAGAAATGCTTTTCAGCGATACCAAGATTAACGAGATTAATGAACAAAATTTTGAAAAAATATTTAAAAATCCGCTTTTGCAAAATTTAGCAGGACATATTGGAAAATTAACGTAAAACACAGCTATTTTAACTATTTTATTAATTAAGTGCTCAAACTAATCTCCATTTTGTTCCAAACAGAAGTAAAGTCGATTTTCAAATTCCTCCCTAACTTTTTAAATGTCTCGTGGAATACTTCGGCAAGCATCAATCTGATGCAATTCTTCCAGAGAAGTAGGCTGAATTTTGTAAACTAATGATTCAATGTAACCCCATAAAAGAAAGTTCATAGGAGTAAGATCAGGTGATCTTGGCGACCACTCAATTGTGCCTCTACTGCCAATCCACTAATATGGATAATTTTGGTCCAACCACACTCTCCCCACCTCACTATAGTGTCGGGGTGCACCATCTACCTGTAAGTGTAGATGGATCTTCGTTAAAATTTAGATTAATCGTAAGTCTCCTTGGTTTTCAAGTTCATCAACAATCAAGGCCTCTTTAGTTTACCTGAGCATTTCAGCATAAAATTGGCCGATTAAATTTCCTTGCATCAAAAAGGGTCTATGATATTTTCTCCCAGTATTTCGGCCGAAAAATGGACCTTTTGGGGATATTGAGAGTGTTCCTCTGTATAAAGATGTGGATTAACGTCACCCTAGTAGTGACAGTCACATGACCATTTAGGAAAAATATGACTGAAAACCGAACCAAATGTTTTTTTTTATAAATTCGGGTTCACCTTCACAAAACTGAATTCTTCTCTCCGGATCATCGTCACCAAGTTCTGGCAAAATTGTTCAGTTTGAAAGGGTGAAATTTATGCATCTTTATTACCTACTCTCCTAACAGATTCTCTGGATAGGTCGCCAAATGACGCGTTGACGCCTTTGCATTTATATAGAAATTTCACTCTGCATATTATCTTCATTCAAAACCCTAGATTGTTGACTTTTTTTATTACCAACCGATCCAAGTTCTTTGAAACCGAATCTCTTATGTAGACGTGGCTGAAGTTTTTGTCGGGATGCTTTTTAATAAGAGTAGCACATACTCTAAGCACGATAAAGAAAAATCATTTCTACTCGTCCTTCCATAGAATACGTCAGTTCCGGATTAAAATAAGTTTGAAGAAAAATTACAGATTTAAGTGATGTCAGCTAAAAACAAGTATGATAAATCGTCGAAAATCAGTTTCTTAAACAAGTAAAAAATTATTACAGTTAGAGAAAAATTAATTGGAGGTTATGCCTTGTCGATCAGTATATCCGCGACAACATTCTCCCAAAAAACTCCTTTACGAGCGTCAATATGCGCTCCAACCAGGACAGTCTACAGATTTGGCCCTGGACGACCTAAATAGACTCCCGATGAAGGCAATAGACGATAAGGTAATGTCACTAGCCACCTTTCTGGACATAGAGGGTGCTTTCAACAACTTTCCAGCCAAACAGGCACTCAACACAAAGAAATCCCCCAATCATCTGCAACTGGATCCAAACAAACCAAAAGTATAGGACTATGCCTGCCACCATAAGTGCGGATACGGTTACGGCGCGGGTGGATTGGGGCTGCCCCCCAAGGAGGGGTACTGTCACCACTACTAACTGTGGGCCATTCTGGAAGATAGTCTACTAGATAAAATGGAAAATGAACGATACTTCTGCCTATGCTACGCAGACGACAATAGTCAAAGGAAGGAACATGGGCTATGTTTCAACAAGAGCACAAAAGGCCTTGAACATACTAAAAAAATGGTGTGAAGAGGAGAATCTGTCGGTTAATCCGCTGAAAATCACAATAGTCCCATTCACAAAAAAATAGCTTTAAATGATCTAAAAAATCCAATGCTCAGCGGGATAATAATTCCATTTTCCAAGGAAGTCAAATAGCTAGGTGTCAATTTTGACCAAGATATGACTTGGGGACCGCATCTTAGCAAGGTCGCTCAGAAACCAAGAATTGCAGTGGGCAAGGGAACGTTGCGGGAGAAACTGGAGGCTGAGCTCCGAATTGAATCTCTGGTTGTACAAAATGATGGTAAGACCCATGCTAACATATGGATCTATAGCCTGGGGCATAAAGGCCACGCAAACAACTGCAATCAGGCAACTAGAAGGCGTACAGAGGCTGGCATGTCTTTGCGTCTCGGGGGCAATGAGAACAACCTTACCTGCAGCACTGAAAGTCCTGCTAAATATACCTCCATTACATATTCTCATTCAGGGGAACGTAAGAATGGTACAATACCGACTCAAATAAGGCAACAAGCCTATCATTGAATAGGAAAGGCCCACAAGCTGAAAACTAGAGGACAGCGAGGAGATCAAGTATCTCTTCGAAATGCCATCAGATGAAACAACCCCCTCATATGGGTTTGAAAGACCCTTCTCATTAGCAATTGTAGGCAAAGAAGAATGGTATGGGGGGCCTCCTATAAAAACGGACCAAGCATGGTATACCGACTGCTCTAAGCCCAGTAAAGGGGTGGGAGCCGGGGTCCACGGACCAAGGTCAAATATCTCCATAAACATGGGCAGTCAAGCCACAGTACCCACCAGGAAGGACTGCATGAAGCCGAAGAACACAAAAAGTGCAATATTAGAATAATCATTTAGAATTAAAATATCATGTCATTTATTAAGTTATCTTAGGTTTATGTGGACGGTTGTTAGGTACCACCTTAGTCGGTAGTATATAGGTATTTATTTGTAAATATGTATATATTGTTAAATTTGTATTAGTTTTAGGTCAAAAATCAAGTATCCTAAGGCATCTCTTTATAAATAAAGAAATAAATATATTTAAATAAATAAATTAATTAAACCACAGTGTTCCAAGTAGAGGTCGCGGTACTTCAACACTGCGCCATGGAGATAGAGAAATTGAACATTAGAAAAAGGAGGGTAGTCATATACTCCGACAGCAGTTAGCGCTTACAAGGTCAGATCTAGACTAGTTAAAGACTGCATGAGTGCCCTTGAAGAGGTCGGTCGTAACAATAAGGTCACCATTGCGTGGGTTCCGGGACATGAAGGCCATCACGGCAACGAAGAAGCCGACAAACTTGCAAGTAAGGTTACGTTGGGACCTGAGCCTTACTGCGGGATAGCAGGAAGAGTCTTCAATAGAGAAGTTAAAAGCTGGATAGATACACAATCTCTAAAGAGATGGTTACAAACACCGGGGCAGCTACAGGCCAAACAGTTCATAAAACACGGCTCCTTAAAATTCACGGCAGAACTACTTAAGAGGAGTCGCAGGATGGTAAGAATATTAGTGGATCAGCTGACGGGGCACTGTAGAATGAACAGACACATGGAATAGATCGGCCTGGCAGATAATAGCAGTTGCAGGTTCTGTTAGGAGGAAGAAGAAACTCCAAAACACGTGTGGTGCGAGTGTGAGGCTCTCTGCAGGCTCAGGTATGCAAGCCTAGGAGAGACCAAACGAGGACCTGCAAGGTACATGAAGGAGCCGGTACTTAATTTGTGGAGTCTGATTAGGAAGACCAGGCTAGATGAGGTCCTCCAAACATGATTCGGGGTGCTACAATAAACCTACATTGGTTGCAGTGGCAGAGGCGGGTACCAGCGCCAACTCCCTTCAAATCTATTCTATTATATGCCTTGGTAATGACATTTAACTTGGAATTTAATTTATATAAATTTGTACTTGAATTTTTTATATTAATTTGGCGAAATATCTGCTATGTGGAACTCCTCTGGATACAAGTCACACACATACAATTTACTTAAATAGAAACAATCCTTATATAGATGCCCAGTAGCTTGATTACCGACAACGGACCCATATACTGGCCAGTTTGTTCATTTGACTTAATTCCGATGGACTCTTCGAGATGGAGCTGCATAAAATATATTTTACACAAAGCTACGGTATACGTGTAGAACACATCTTTGTAGTATCCAATTAGCGTGTAACAACATTACGTTGATGATGCTCAAAAATATCGAGAAATGAAAAACGGCATAAGGAATAATGAACGGCATTTTCCGCATACAGATAAATAGATTTTCTTTTTGAGTAAAATATGTAATGCGTAATTCGAGGATTGCGGGGCTGAAGGTCTTCCTCCACAGATCACATATTCTTCCTTATTAAGTTATACGGGATTTCCTTCTTTGTCTGGGGTAATTTTGAATAAACTCTGATTTTAATCTATGGATACATATCTATAAGCATCAAGCCAAGCAACTAAAGAGAGGTCCAGTCTCAAATTTTTCTTGCTTAAGCAAAACATCAGGGCCACATTCAGAAAAAAATATTTGATAATGGTGTAATTATTTGAAATGAAACGTTGGTAAATATAACCAAGATATATCACTCGGCTATATTTACCAACGCTTTGTTTCAAACCGTTACATGATTGGTTGAGCCTACGGCTTGTTTCGTACTTCTCATACTCGTGTCTTAATAGCTACTATTACATGTCCATTGCACATTATAACCGTACAGCATCGATGTTATAAAATAATAGACTTTTTTTACGTAATATGTTTTGCGTTGTTTTGCTCTTGCAACCCTTGGAGATTTTGGATAGCTTATCGACAAGTAAGTGGGGAAAATGGTTAATTTTAAACAAAACTATTATATAAAATTTGAGTAGAATTTTCCTATATTCTAAAATATAGCGCGCTATATTTATAACAAGAAAAACTTTTTTTCATATACTTTTAATTTGTTCTCTAATTTAATTTGTTCTGGAAATATAGTTTCTGCTACTTTTTCTAATAACACATGGCATTTTCATGCGCGCTTGAAATCTAAACACAAAATATGCCATTGTATGCAGATTATATGCCGTAATTGAAACGTTCAAATCATTTTGTAGGTTGTAATATGAGAGCACTAAGGCAAAATCTGGACTGCTTTAACCTAAACGGATTGGCTATTGCAATGCAAAGAAAATTTCACAAAGGCATGAATCTAGGCAGTCCAGTAAAAAGGGCTCTAGTTGTGTCGTTTATTAAGGCGGATATGGATTTTCAAAATTATTTAGAACAGGTAGTGTAGAATTAGTGTTTTTTTTTGTATCGAAAGCAAATATGAACATGTGCAGTATTGAAAGTGCTGCAATTTGTGGATAAAGCATTTTTAGAAATTCTATCCAATAAGTTTAAAAATGTACTACAAGACAACTTGTAGTAATGTAATATGTCAAACATGAGGATAAAACATGTTTTATTTCATAACCCTGTATTGGGTATTGGGTGGTGCATTTAATCAACAAATAGGTTATGCGCCTGCTGCTGCTGCTGCTGCAGGCCAGCATTCATCCAGAAATTTGGTTTGATACGTTCCGGATCGTCTAACTAAGGGCATCTGATTTCAGTCATAGTCCAGTGTTCCATTTCACCCCCCTCTTGCAGTATAAAGGCCGCATAACAAACTGAATGAAATGTTAGCTCAGTGGCATTATATTTTTGACCCTTCAACGTATCGAGCACGTCAAGTGGTAGCTGTGAGCTGAATGCTTACAGGCACATATAGAAATGGTCATAATGGGGAGTTATTCTGGGTAGGACACCCGATTCTTCCTCAACGGTCACTGAACGCGAGCCACGAGTTCACCCAAAATGCCGCTACAAAACGCCTGTTGACTCTACTGAAGACGGAAACCCAAAAGTTGGTTATTATATGATCTCCTATATCTAAAAGTATACGTATGCCTTTGCATATATACCAGTTCAACATATTGATCACCTGAGACATGATCTTTTGCGACAGCGCGTAAAATTCCATTTTGTTGCTCCTTCCAGTACCGCTGGGTCCCAGAGAAAAGGGCAGAAAAAAATACCTGTCCATGTAGATCAACGCAGCCACACACATGGACTCAGAATATTCT
>MU192633.1:2790-28104 GCA_016904865.1 Pissodes strobi | reverse complement strand
TATATTCATAATAAAAAATGCAATCCGCTGTATATTATTGCTGGGTTTCGAAGCTTCCAAAAGTTGATTGTCTTTGGTTATAATTAAACTCTAGTGGATGGAATACCTAATATAGTTTTGCAGAGGTACAGAAGTTAGATATTTAGTGTACAACCATTAGCTTCTATAGAAAGGTCTACTGGCTAATATTAAAATTGTAGTGACGATATAACATCTAGTCAAATGCTTTTTCCATAAGAATACCATTGAATTGGAGCTTAGTAAAAGTATTGATTATTTTATCGCGTGTACTTCCATATTTAACGTTGATTGTCACGCTGAATGACTGGAATTCCGAGTCCCAACTCGCCGTCTTCGATTTATTATGTATCAAACGATTAGTTTGAGAATTCGACGGTAATGGCTGTCGCCTGCCATAATTAGTGTTATTGTCTTGCATTTTTCAGAAATCGGAACTATTTATGTGCATGAAAGTTCCAATTAAATTTAAATTAAAAAATCGTTTATTGTCCATTTTACAATATTTGCATTAGACACGGCACTAAAAATATATATCAAAATCAGGTACAGTAAAATTATCAGAGAGAAAATTACAAATACAAAAATCAAATCACATTACAAACACAATCTTATACCAGTTACATAAAGAACAACAGCAATAAACAAATGCATCTGCATTACATAAGCAGCTCCGTATATGCATGAATAATAATAATTAAAAACACTCAAGCTTTACTGAGAAACGATTCAAACACACACATCATAGAAGACATTATTTATAAGCATCCCTTTAATTTTTCTTTTAAATAGATTAATGCAGCCATTTTTAGTTCCACAGGAAGCAGGTTGTATGGTTTTATTTCCTGACAGAATGGACTATTCAAATATGCACTGCTATTTGGAAAATCTGGTCTCAGCAAATCTTAACGGAGATTATGTTGCTAGCCAGTAGAAGTAGATGGATAATGATTTCTACACTTATGAGTGTCCAATAGAATTTTGTAAATATAACACCCTGGCAAGGTCATAATTTTGCTATCCATAAAACAATTTATACATGATGGCCGCGGGGCAAGCCTGTGGATTATTCGGATATATCTTTTTGCCCTAAATATCCAAATGCTTAAGCCTTGACCACCCCAGAACTGTACATCATAGGTAATTTTGGAATGGAAGTAGACATTTTATGGAAATTATCTCTCTCAAACAGTTGTACCTAAAATTTCGTTATATATTTAGGTATACAATTTATATTATTAGGCTAATTTACTTAATACGTAAAACTATATATTTTGAACCTAAAGGCCTGTTGCTCTTGTGCAAAACCTTAGTGTGTGCCGCTCGGTCAGCTTGTTTACAGTCAATACGCACTTGTTGTTACAGCACAGTTTTATAAGTTTTTGTTTGTGTTTAATTGTATGGTTTTCTCTCGGTTTCGGCTAGTTCTTTGGTAAGTGATACTTAGTTTAATTATGCCTCAAAAAGGCTGTAATGGAAACTATAAAGTTCATGTTTTCGGTTTTCAAAAGGATGTAATTTTAAGCTTTAAGTTATACCTTTTATAGGCTGCTACCAAATACTGTTTTAATGAACTTGATATGAATTATGTTCTCTTGTGGACAGTTTTAGCAACCTATATTATATTTAAAAAACTGATTAATGAATTCGAAGATACATTTGTTGATATTTACAATAAAAAGTATTTTCTTTGTGAGCTGTTGTTAAACTATATAAATGAAAACAGCCTTTTGACTCCTTTTGAAAATTGTAAAAATCACTTAAAAATTGATCTCTCAAATTTTTTTCTTAGCAGCATTTCAAATAAACTTCTTAGTAATTGTTCTAAACATAATCATAACCTTTTGACTAAAAAAGGAAACTGGAGACTTCGAATAAATAAATATTAGACCCCAATAATATACCCAATCTGACCCAAAAAATTAAATCTGAAACTTGTATAAAACGTGTTCATGTTTTATCATAAATAAACTACCTTAAAATGAAAAAGAACCAGATTTAAGTCTGTTTTTCTATTAAAACAAATGACAGGATTTTCATAGTTCTGTAATTTGTTTTATTTTTGAACTCACAATTTTCGTTCAAAGTCAAAAAGGTCAAATGACATATCATAAAATATCAAAAACTGAAAAAGATGAGTCCTGTTATTTGGCAGGGTTTTGACAGATGTCAAAAAGGTAGAAATTTTTCGATTTACCTTGCTCGACTTAGTAGAAATCGATATCTCGATCATCAAGATCTGTCATAGTTAGTCTGCTTTTGGATATTAGATTCTACTTTTTGACAGCTAACACCGGCTCACCTGTCATACATACAACGTTGTGCCCATGGATGCTTAGGGCACCGTCTATAGATATTCTAATAAGTCCGCTCACTCTAGCGTGCCGCATAAAATATCGCCGTTGACCTTGAACGCATCCGTCGACGGTACAGCCACGGCCACCTATACAACATGCGTAGATACCGCGTACGATCAATATGAATAGTGTAACTCACGCTTTGATTATTTTTATACGGGGAGCATTCTATTAGGGAGATATGATTTGAATATGGTTATTAATGTTTATATTATTTATTTCTTATGAACAATTATTGACAAATAGATGACTTTGGTAAAAAAAGAAATAAAAGACGGTAGGTTCGGACGGACTGGCTCTCATTCTGGCGCGAGCACAATGAAATTGATTCGAGTCTGCTACGGCTAGATCCTATATTAGGTACAACATGGGTTTAGCCAGGGGGGCCTTGTCCTCCCCTAAAACTTGAAAAATATTATAATATACAATAATTATTATCTTTATAGCCTCTGAAGTCAAAGATTACTGCGAATCATATTTAAATATACCTACCACTATCACAATATTAATTTAGCTTATAAATATACACTAGCGACAGATTAACAATTGACATAAAAATTAACAGAAAGCAGAGCAAAAAGGCAAGCTAAAAATATTAAAAGCAAAAAAACTTGCTTTTAGTCAAAATTAATTGCTTGCTTTCCCTCACAGAAGGTTAATATATTAGTTGATTGTTTGGTTTGCCGTGCATAACAGCTTCGATTGAAGTGGCGTTCACCACCTTAAGACGTGAGAAGACATGGTTGAGACCTCTATAGTACTAGACCATTTAAATGGCCTTTGTTTTTTAAGCTTGAACACAAAATTGGTGGAAAACCTTCAAAGAACTCAAAAGCTAGAGTTTTAGCACGATATTTGAAGATTTAAAGAAAATTGAGCTTTACTGCAATGAATATTGTTTTGACTATGCCATTTCAACATGCTCAATCATCTACCAACTAACAAATAAAAAAAAATCGTCTTCAGCGGAGAGCTGCCAAATAAGCTGTGCCAGTCAAGCATTTCCAAGTCTTTGAGTAGGTAGGTACCTAGACTCTGTGATTTGCTTTATCATTTTGTTCTAAAAAATATTTATACAAATTTATAAATCTTACAGATTTTTTAATATTTTAAGTTTTTGGCACTCTTTGTTACCAGATTGGCATTTGATTTCTCTGTTTGCAAACTTCAATGTATAATAAATGCGAACTCTCGTGTACAATGATAAAAAATATGATTGTGGAAAGCTTGGGCATAGATGAATGAACTCTGTTTGAGAAAATAGTTCATTCAGTTTACATCCCACATTGTTTTCAAAACAGTAAGTGTTAAAGTTTGTGACAAAAATCTCTTCTAAAGATTGCAAATAATTTAAAAATGTTTTGGAGGTACGTACTTTTAGGCCTCCAAATAATATACCTTCATAGGCCTTTAATTCGCAAAACAATGTGGATCTATCACTTGAATTACAATAATTTGCACAAACGCGCAAGAGTGTTTTAGAAGACATTTATTTAAAAAGTATCCACCCACATAAACCAGAGCATTGCCCTCTTCAGTTTCTAAGTTTTTAAAATCGTTATTTTGCAGTTTTAAAATGGAATGCTTATTTTTTTCTTGTTTTCCTGTTAAAAATGATCCTTCTTTTCAAAGGTCAGGGGTAATGGTCAATACTATACAATAGGGAAAAATGTGCATTTAATTTTAAAAAATGCGGCTGTGGAAAAAATTCTGTGTGCTTTTCGAGATTGCCGTTTTCGAAAGATTCGATTTTGCATAACATTCTTCCGGCAATCCGTTACTTTATGTATGTTCTAAAAACACAAATAACTATATTTTCATCTAGGGGACTTTTATTCTTAATTAGGTGGTTAAAATAGCGATCAAACTTACTTATACTAATATATAACTCAACTTATATACATAATTTGGAATATAGGTAAGTGCGTGTTTAATGACATAACATAAATATTGAGTTAATGCATGCATACATACTTCTCTATATCTTTAGGACACCGAAAAAATGGAACACAATCACGTGTAGTCATCAAAAGTACAATATGTAAAACTACGTTTAGCCATCTTAACCAAATAATATTTTTTAAATAACGTATAACGTAAAACGTGCGAAAACTATTCCGTAAATATAAATTCAAGACGTCCGATCGCGAAAGCACTTGCGAAAACTGAGTGACGGCTAAGCCGTGACGTCGCCTGTGACATCGCTGTCAGCCGATGGGCGATGGATTGGCGAAGGCAGGAGGGAAATTTTCCGCGGCACCCTCGAGTGAGCGGACTTATTAGAATATCTATAGACGGTGCTTAGGGCATCCTCAATAACTTACCTAAATTTCATCCAAATATCACGGGTAATCAATTTCCATTTAAATCTTGCGGGGTCCTTTGGAAGGAGAAAACCCCCTACCAAGTTTGACATTACTATTATCTATTATTACTATTAAAAAAAAATTAGTAAAAACATTATCAGTTTTAATAGTCGCGCTTAAAGTAATATTAGCCCAACGTTTCAAACTACTTGTAAAAAAAATAATTTACAAAAAAAAACATTTTTTATTATATTTTTTCCGAGATTTTTGCATCTAAAATGTCCATTTAACTCTGAAATTTTAAAAGAAATTGCACATTTACCCAACGCCTATCTAGTCCGAAGAGAATATCTACTTAAACAATATTTAAAACATATGCAGACATTAATTATGGTCTAGAATCAGCAAATTACTAAAAATCTTTCAAATCATTATAAAAGCTAGCTTGAGATTGATACGAATTCGTCGGCAGTCAGCTGCTTAGACACAGATTTTCGCAATTTAGCTTTAAACGCTTTTATCAACTCGACATGTCCGTCAGCACTGGGTGGCATTTTCTTTTCTTTGGTAGTGGCAGGGTAATGGATCAAATGTTCCATGAATGAGAGTCAAATAAAGACGTAGACTATTTTTCTATTCAAATTGCGTCATATCACCATGCAAAGTTTTCTAGAAATCTATGCTATATAACTTCATATTTATTTTCAATTATCCTTATTCGCTTCTTCGTGCCAAATCATTTCCATGAGGCAGGCGTCTTGTTTCTTATTTGTCGTACATATGTCATATATATGTCTTCAAACAAACGACCAAATTAACTAAAGTTTCACATTGTGAGTGTAAGACGTGTGGAGAGATTACTAAACGAATCAGGTTTTTCAAGAACCGCTAAGGCGTAGTAAATCTAATGGTAGGACATAAAAGATAATGTGCAAGTCGAGAATATTTTTATTGGTTCCTAGAGGAAACTTTATCATCTTTTATTATAGAAATCTATTTATACAAAATAAATGCATGTTGATAGTAACAAAGAAAATAGATTGAGCATTGTTTTGGTAAATGCACACCCAAATAGAAGGCTATACAATTACCGGAAATGCAAGCAAACTATTATTCGGGCTAAAATCAGCAGAATGGTCGGAAATAGTTTGCGTATATACGAGGGTATAGGATGTAGTTTCGAGTTTTCTTTTCCGATAAAGGTCATTAAAATACGAAAAACTGAAACATTTTAGGAAGTATAAACATTATTTCTATCTTAGGATCTCTGAAGAACCAAAACAAAATAAAAAACAGTTTAAATAATCTAATAGTTAACCACATAACCTGGTCTCAGTTGTTAATTGTAGCTTTATTATAGTTTCTTTGAACTACAGAAGAATAAATGAAGAATAAAGGTTGTGTGCATGTACGAAACACAGTAATGAAACAATCTTTGTATATCATGCACAATTTAATCCAAAGGGACTTCTATAAAGAGCGTAACAGAGCGCTTTCGGCCGTAGCCATCATCAGTGTTGCTTGTCAGCGGAAAAAGGATATATCCATGGAGACAAACAAACAACACAAATCGACAATGGTCGCAATTAAATTTCACACATCGTACGTCACATTTGTGAGAAAATGGTTCACATAATTTAGTTTAAAAATCCTTAATTAAAACAAATTTAAAACAAAAGCAAGGAACCTAGACCCACGCTTTTGGGTGACACATCAAATTTTAATTGTGACCATTGTCGATATGTGTTCTTTGTTTGTCTCCATGGATATGTCCTTTTTCCACTGTACAAGTAACACTGATGATGGCTACGGCCGAAAGCGCTCTGTTACGCTCTTTATAGAAGTCCCTTTGGATTAAATTTTGTATGATATACAAAGATTGTTTCATTACTACAGAAGGATAGTTTGCGAATGCTGGTAAAAAATGTGAAAACGGGTTCTCCTCTCAAGATAACATTTCCGAACAGATACAATACAACAAGTAAACAGCGCTCGAACGAACAGACTATTATTGAATTGGATTATGTAGACATGTTTAAAAGGTTTTGTTGCAGAAAATTGACGGTTTGGTATTCATGATCTTGGCAGTCAATAGAAAAGCTGCTAAAACTGCAGTAAATTTATTATCCACCAGGGCTTGTACTAAAGAAGCCGCTGAGTTGAAAGGCACAAATAATAGTTTCTCAGTTCGATAGTTGTCAATTTGATTCATCTGGCTGATATTTAGATTGCACATTTCGTGACTAACAATATATAGGTACTCAACATCAAGAACATCATATCTATGTAGTATTTAATTTGATCAGAGTATTATTTGGGACTAGAGCCAATAATGTTAATGGATTCAAGTAAATACTTTCATCATCGAGGACATGATATTGGATATTGTTGTCATTTATCATGGAAAACGGGTTCAAAGACTTCACTATGCAATTAAGCATCTTCGAGAAAGAGCCACTTGTCTTACATCAAGTTAATGTCATAAATATAATAAAGGAGGTCTGTGATTTGATTGCTAAACCTTTATAACTGAAATGTATCCATATCATTGTTGGGCTTGTTAGAGTGATTTATAAAAAATTATACCTAGAGGAGGGAAAAATTATAGATCCATATCGCTTTTGGCAAATATTGGGAACATTTTTGAAAAATTAATTTATAATTGATTAATAATAGACTTCTTGAAGAAATATTTACTAATTTTAGCAATTTAAAATGCTTTCAATAAGAAAGTCTACCAGAAAAATAATTTACCAGGCAATCATCAAGATACTGAATTCACTAAATAATAAAAAGCTGAGACAAGACATGTGCCCCTCAAAAGCTTTTAATAGGTACACTTAACAAAATAATGTTTGTTATATATATTGTACAGATTTAGCCCGGAATGTAACGGGGGAATACACAGTACTATATGCTGATGATTAAAAACCAGATTTTATGAATTTTTGCATATTTTTGTGATTTTGAAGAAGAAATGCATATTTTAAGAACTATTGTAATCCAAGCATGTTTTGGGAATTCTGTGTTATTTTCTTAGGCTTTATAGTTTCGCGCCAGCGCCGCCTGAACGGTGCGGCGCGGCGCCTAAACACTTGAACTCGATTTAGATTGGGACTCTTCTATTGAGAAATTGCATTAGTCAGTGCGTTTTTTTGGCCAGATGGTTGAACTAGAGTTTCTTTACCTACACCTTATACATTCTATAAATTACCTATTTATTTGTTCACATTTGTTACAGTTTACCAGTATTATTGAGGTTGTCGTTTGTCGTAGCTGCAGTTAGTATTATACGCCCAAACAAAGTGAAAGTGAAAACGAAAGTGGTGATTATGTCGAAAATACGATGTACTTCGTGGATTAAGCCTTATCCAGATTTTGTTTTGGATGTCGATCATGTTTTTTGAGCTTTTAAAAACGAAAACTATGGCCGGTCAAAATTTAGTAAAGATCTGTGTAAAATGTTTTAGGCTGCTAATATTCCTTTAAACAAGCTGACCAACCCTGCAAGTAAAGGCTTTCTGCAAAAATATTCAAAATTTAGTGCTCCAGATGAATCAACATTAAGAAAAAACGTTGTTGGAAAGGTGTTTGGTACCGTGTTAGATGAAATAAATAACGAAATTGGAGGTAACTGTATGTATCTTGTCGTCGACGAAACAACTGATTCGGGTGGTAGTTACATAATTAATTTAATGATCGGAATTTAATTCATGTAACTTTCCTAGCTTGCGGATTAAATAGGGTTGCGGAAATTATTAGAGCTTCCTTCCCGTTGGTCAATGACCTAATAGCAAATGTGAAAAAATATTCATAAAGCCCCCATTAAGAGTGCAGTTGTTAAAATCAATAGCCTGGACTGGACAGAGCATATCATCATATCTATGAACTAGTTAATTTTGCCAGAGTATTAGCGGAAACTAGAACCAGTGATTTCAATAGCAAGATATTCGATATTGTTATCATTTATCATGGAAAACTGGTTTAAAGATTTCACAATGCAATATTAGAGAAAAAGCGATTTGTCTTCGTCCAGTTAATGAGATAATATACTTTGTCCCATATAATGAATCTCTGTTTTACAATTGGAATGTATCCAGATTATTGTTGCGCTTATTAGGGTGTTTTATAAAGGAGACATGGGGGGAGGGAAAAATTATAGATCCATATCGATTTTGTCAAATAATAGGAAGATGTTTGAAAAGTGAAAGACTAATAGACTCCTTGGAGAAAGATTCACCAATAAGAACCAAGCAAAATGCCTTCAGATTAGGTAATCAGGTAGTTTACCAGGCGATTACCAAGATACTAAATTCACTAAATTCTAAAAAAACATATTAATCATGTGCATGAACCAATTAAAAGATTTTGATAGTGCCAATCAACACTTTGCAAAAAGTTAAAAAGTCGTGGTATTAGAGGAAATGCTGACGATTTAGTTAAATCCTAGTTAGAAAATCGCACTCAACAAATAATGGAATATGATACTTATGATGGGCTTATTGCCGCCGAAGAAATTAGTGTGGTCCTCGAGATTGTACACGAATGATCCCCGGATGTAACGGAGGAATACTCATTACTGTATGCTAATGATACTACTCTTATATTTCTTGAGGACGGTTCTACTGTGAATCTGATTCGTGTGCAGGCACTGCCTCGCACGTTTGTGGGCAGGTTCTTTTCAGCAAATGATCTTCTTTTGCCCGCATAGCCTATTCTGTTTAGTAATCGATCAGAGAAGTAGCTTACATTTTCTTACCGAAAATAATGAAATTCAAGCCACTGATAATGTATCCTTTCTCGGTGGCAAAATAGATAGAAGTCGGGATTGGAGAGGGCTTCTCATCATATCTATGAACTAGTTAATTTTGCCAGAATATTAGCTGGAACTAGAACCAGTGATTTCAATTCAACTAAATACTTTCATCGCCGAGGGCAAGATATTGGATATTATCATTTGTCATGAAAAACAGGTTCAAAGGCTTCACAATGCAATATTAGAGAAAAAGCGAATTGCCTTTGTCCAGTTAATGTGATAAATATAATAAAGGAGGTCCGCGATTTGATTGCTGGGACTTTGTTCACTTTGTCTGTTTTACAACTGGAATGTATCCAGATCATTGTTATTAGAACTTTATTAATAAAGACGAAGGAATTTCAAGCTGGCCATAATTAGCTGGCTATCTTAACTGTGTTCTAGGCATTTATGTTTGGGTTAACAATTATTTTCAAGCATAAGTGAACAATTGGTAGTTACTACTTACAATTTGCCAATCAAATCAATAATGTGTAAAGATCATAAAAACTACAGTCACACAAAGCCTAGTCAAACTAACGTCACTTCAAACTGATGATAAAAAGTAAAAAAGTGTTGTTCTAAATATAATCCACCTCGGCACATGCACACACTACATCACACCAACGTTCAATACGATACAACTGCACACACGCGTCTGTCGGTAGTATGAGGTAACTAACTCGCCGCAGCCTGACGGCGCTGTTCATGTGAATATCAACTCTGACGATATAACATATAACACACACACACATGCTTTCCTGTCGTCAACACTTGGGAATTAATTTGATTAGAGGAACGTAACATTCTGATAAATATTAGTCATTCAAAATAGCAAAATCTACTTCGGGTTTGGCTGTTCCACGTAGCGCGAATAGTAATTAATGCACATTTAAATTTATTTTTATTGTTTAGAATATGAATACAGGGTGATTCACTGTATATCCAAACTCACGGTGGCAATTCGGAAGTATGTAGCTTAAAATAAATTTTAGATGAAATTTTGAAAACTTCTAAAACGTTCATTATATTTTTAGAAGACAGTTTAAACCTAAAAGCCAAAAATATGAACAAAAAATGTTAAGTTTAAAATTTCGGTGACACAGAACCAGAAAGATAAAACAATGGAAGAATATCACCGTACTTGACCCTTGAAAATCAGGGACCTCCCACAGGACAAGTTTAAAGCAAACCCAAACAGACAATACGATAACAGCTGTCGGCAGACAGATGGTGCTAACAAAACATGCGCTATTAGCGCTATCAATAACAGCAGGTCCTGTGAAAAGTCAAAGACGAGATGAAGAAGAAATCTCTAAAAAATACTTAAAGCCATTAAACACCTCTTTTATTTTACCCGCTTTAATATTCTTCCCGCGAGCATATTCCAAATATCCCAAATTCGAGTAACCGCCAAGGACAAAATTATGTTTTAGATTCAATTTGAGCTTACATTTTGTTGCCAAAATAAAAATAATATAAATGTAGTTACTTTTTGGCATAAAAAAGATATTACAAGAAAGAAGTTATAATTAATATAGAGAGATACGGAGTAATCATGATTTTATAACATGTTATTAAGCGATAAAATTGCATGTTTTAATTATTTTATGAATACATATATTCTCACAAGAATAATAATTATTATTAGCCGGAATCCGAATAGGTATTAATAATTCTTTAGCAACTTGTAGGTAGGAAAACATATTTTTTTATTAATCTGCTTCAGCGTTAAAACAAATCTACGGAAAAATACATTACAACAATAAGTTGGGATTTGGCACCTTCGGCACAGTTTTATCGACAATACCGATAGACTATTTAAAAAATGAACATTAGATTAGCAAATAGTGAACAAAAAGAGTGGTCCGAATTCCAAAGAAAAATGTTTTTAGTAATTGATTCAAAATACACCAAGAAAATGTCATCAATAAGAAACCCTAAAAAACTCAGGAAAACGAAACCTAATTCTGACGGTTAAGGAAGTCGTAAACATTCTGGAAAACAAACAACAGCAAATATAAAGGTTTGAACAATTTTGCTTTACCTCCTCCAAATGATAACTTACTTGATATTGTACGTAGCATAGAAAGCTCTATTCAACATCTTCCTGACTCTACTAAAGGATTTGTTAGAGAAGCATGCAGAAATCAGATCTTAAAAAATTATTAAGAATAATAAAAGCTTTCGACCTGGAAAAAGAAAAAGTATAATCAAGAGATTAAAGGACGTTGCCAAAGACATATAAAAAAAGAATTGGACGATTCCTATCTAAAAGCTGACAAAGGTTATTGTCCAAAGAGTCGATAATTTAATCGAATCGGGTATTTATAACAAAATCTTAAGGGATCCATTAGGTAGGATGGTACCGCAAGTTAAAAACACTTAGAATAACAATTAGGAACTTAAAATTAATTTATTAATATAAAAACAATCCAAAATTACATTGCGATCGCAGAGGCAAACGCTTAAACTTAATCAGTTAATGTGTTAGTAGGTAAAAATCAATCAATTATTCACGATAGCAGCTCGATACCGAAAATCTCAAATGAACCTGACACAGCTAAGTTACTATCTGAGGAAGTCGGCAAAAGTTGAAAGGCGAGTTCAAAATACCCGGATACATAAAACAATTAAAGTGATTTTTCCTCTTCAGTCGTTATGATTTATCTTATGAGTCAGGGCACTATTAATTAGTACTTTGGGGTTTTTAATACTATCAGCACGAATAAATGAGTGTTCAGCTTAATATCTGATATACCAAGTACTTAGTGAGTAGTGTAAGACTAGGGCAGTGATTGCGAACGGCCGTGCTGTGTGCAAAATAATTTTTTAAAACCATTTTTCAAAAAACAATGGGCACCCTGAAAAAAATTATTGCAACGTCTTTTGCGATATCACATACGCCCATTCCAAAGAAAAGTGCTATATGACAGAATGCCATTTATTCTAGTATATATAGACTTATTGACTACTAGAATATTACCATGAATTTGAAGACCCTATATACAGAGAAAAGTAGTATTATATATCACTTTTCTATCTTTATCTACTAGATTTTCTATTATTGGATATCAAAATTTACCAGCTAGGTGTGGACCCAGGTTTACAGAACCGTTACAAAAATCTACTAAGTTGGCAACTTTGAATACGAATACGCTCATATTAGAATGGTCTTGTATTTAGGAAGAGTCCTAGAAAATTGATTTTAACATCAAATAGCTTTCAGAAAAACTTAAACATTCAAACCGTTGGCCACTTAAAAACATGCTTTATTCCAGTCGTCCTACATCCGCTACAATTATTGATGTCGCCTTCATAAATAGAGGACACACATATTTCACACTTTTTACTAGAATATACAATATTTTATGGATTACTAGTTTTTAGCTTCACGCTATTGCAATATTAGTCCCCCTCGATATATAATAATGTCACGGCTTGCGCGTGTAATGCGTGTATTACTTTGTCTCTCTCGCTCACGTATATCGACTTATCTGTCCTTGTACATCACATCTTTATGTAAGCCACACCCAGGTTTACGGTTATTATGGCACTTCCTCTCCTACACATTTCCGATGTGATGTGTTTTAGCCGTGCGGTGCCGCTCGCCAAGGTTTACAGAGTGTAGTGTAATTTACGTCATGGTATATTGAAACATGCAGTGGGTCATGCAAAGGTTTTTGCGCTTTTATTACTCCTTTATCTGTAAAGTGCTGTTATAAATGGCTTTTGTGTATAATCGTTACACAATCATATTTAGAAGAAATCAGGGATAATTTTGGATATTAATTAAATAAACCAATTAGTATTTGAGTCGTCTAATCAACGAATACCAAGAGGTTCCCGGAAATAACTGCGGGAAGGTTAAGAGGAAGCTGCCAATTTAGTAGCAACATGACGACAGGCGCGAATTGCAAATCATCTATTCTGAATAATAGTTACTTTAAAATATTGAACTGATAACATCTGTTGCATATTCAATATTTACGCTGCTTTTTCCTGTTTTGCCCTGAATGGATTATTGGCTTCTGTTCCATTCCAGAACAGGTTGCCAGTACATTCAGGGTGTGTTTGGGGTTAGTCTGACTTTAAGTAATATCCAAAACACTAACTTTTCAATTCTAAGTACTGTGAATTTGTCGTTCCAACTCTCTTCCTTCGACCTTTCTCCTCTCGTCTCTTCAGTAGAATGTTAGATTTACAAACACAACAAATGATCCAAACTCTAAACTTTGAAAGGAGAGACTTGAGGCTTATGAGAGCGTGCTGCGGATCGTAGAAGATCCGAAATGCAGGTGGCGCATGAAGGACGAGAAATCGTCCATTCATATCCTGAACTCGAAGACATAAGAAATATCCAGCCGAGGAACCCGCGTGTCTTCGCTAGGAAGGTCAAGGTACCGGGCTGAATTGAAATGTGAGTGGGAGCAAAATAGTTAGACAGGACCTACATTTGGATACATTTCTAAGAAGTACATTATGATACCTAAAACTCAAGGGTGGGGTCCGAGGAAATCCTCAATCCCTTGGACTGTCCGTGGAATAATTGGATTTAACCATGTTACCAAGACATGCTAGTTCGCACTTAAGTTTTGTTTCTTCTTTATGTCGGTGCATTGGAAGAGGAAATTAAAGGCAGCCAAATAAATACGATCGAACTATGATTTTTACAAGTTTTTTCTCTTCCAGTTTATCGAGTTTTGTGGATTTTGTTTCATTTGGATATCTTTTATTTTTTTAAATGTGAATGTGTGTGAACATTCACAAAAATGATTTTTTATGGCAGTGGCACACACACACACTATATGGAGATTCTATGACATTCGACGAGCCGTGTCTGTGGTCTGTGCGAAGATGTTTCTTGAATAGCTGTAGGTTATAATTTGGGGGAAACATAATATGTCCTGAGAGTAAGTTCCACAGTAATGCAGTACGCCAGACAAAGGAGTCCTTGTAAAGCGATGTTCTAGGTATCCTAAACGTATAAAATTAAAACCAAAAATGTATGATGATTGTATCATTGATTACGATTCAGATTTTGCTATCTTAACTTAACTATATCGGATGAGTTAGAACCATTAATTTTTTTCGAAGCATTATTGTGCTAGAAGTGCCGAATAGTGGAAAGCACTTAAAAGTGAGCTTGATACAATCAATGCAAACAATACTTGGTGACTGGTTGTTGATAAACCTAACAACAAAAATATGGTTAAAAATTAAGGCATTTCAATATTTAGGCTGTTTTGTAGTTCTCATAATATGGAATTGTCAGCTCACACATTGGTCACTTTCGAATGGGTTAGTTTAGGATAGATCGGGTTAATCTCAATGGTTTCGGCGAAGGAGATTGGTTAGATTATTAAGTTACCACTGCGCGAATTCTATGAAGTCAAAGTTAGTCGCTATTTAGATATTGTATTCACTGTACGCTTTATTTTTGAATTCCCGATTAACTGAATTGAATTCCGAGTTACTTTGATCCTGTCTGTTTTTTCTACAGCATTGCAGCCTGTAACGTCAACACGGCGGGCCCTGACATCATTATAGCAAGATCACCCATTCCTTCAGCCTCGCAAATCGAACTACTGATGTCTCTTGGTCAACAGCAATATACCATGGCATGAACACGTTGATAACATCGCAAAATCAGCCTCGAAGAACCTTATTGCGCTATTTCGCAACAAAAAAAACGTACACCGCAACAGCTGTTGCTCTACAAAGCGCAAATAAGACAGCGTTTAGAATATTGCTCACTTGGTTCCGCACCGAAGCACACCCTAAAGCTGCTGGATTCCTTTCAGAAGAGAGATGTGCGTCTCGTCGTGCGTGGCCGAGATCTCCGTGTTTTACAGATATTTTCACGGCAGATTTTCCCAAGATTTGCTCCCCGCAACGCCTATCAGACAGTCACGACCTACGGCAAGAGCGCACCCGTTTGTCTTTCAACTGGAAACAGCTAGAACGTCGCTTTACAACGACTTCCTTGTCTGGCGCAATGCATCACTGTTGAACTCACTGCCAGGACATCTTTTTCCTCCTACAGCTGTTCAAGAACCGTGTCAATCAACATCTTTGGACACACACTGCTCGTCGAGATGATCTCCCTTCAGTGTGTGTGCCACTGCCATCAAAAAATCTGATAACATCTGCATCGGAATCATCGGATGTTCAATGTTGCCCAGAAATGTTCGTTATCGTGACTTAAACCCACCTTTTTATTTTGCAGGAAAAGAACAGTTTAAATTGCAGATCAAGATTCAGTAAATATTAAATTCTTCGCTTATATTCTGTTCTCACATTTTATCCATAAATTACTGATATATTCGTTGGGATTCCAAAAACTATAGCGTTTTGCAATCGTACCGTATTAAAAAAAAATTAAGAAAATTTAATTAAACACAGACTAAATATTTGTTGCAAAATAATTTGCGGAGCGATTTTGCCTATGTTTAGGTTAACTCATTTAATTCTTGGGTTAACTAATTTTAAATTATGGCCGGTGTATAAAGCAATAATACCCACAACTTCGTTAGTGTGAAAACAATCAAAGATCAGATAAAATTTCGTTTGATTTATTACACAAAGAAACTTTGCAAATCATGTTAGTGGTATTTTTTGATGACTAGGAATATAATATATACTATGGCCCCAAACTAACCACAAAACCACAAACATCATTTTCTTCCCAGCAATGTTTGCATTTATTGGATTGGTAGTATTATAAATATAAGTAAACACAATCTCAGGTTTGAAAAAGATCAATAATGAATTGTATTATTGCGGCCGTTTTACAAAGACGATATCCTCTGGTTGCAAAGAAAAGAAAATATTCACAACCAAATTAAACGGATAATCGTAACCTCATTTGCCTGAATAAATCCTTGTTGGAGTGGTTCTATTTCTCAGGTAGCAGCACATAATTGGACATAAATAAACTAAAACCAAATGCATATTTTTAAAGTACAAGAGTTCTTGAGAATTTTGAAAACTAAAGTCGATATATTATTTGACTTGTCTCGTGTGTTAGAACAAGGAGGAGGAGACTACTGCCCGGACGCTAGGTTATTATAGAAGGGTCAAATTATTTTTCCGACTATTAACTCTGGATTGCTCGCATGAATCTCACTTAAGCCAAATTGGCAATTATTGTGCGCAAACGGCGCTTGTGTTACTCCCATCCTGCGTCATGCTTATCTTCAAGTGTAATTTGCTCTTGGCTGTGATAGAATTAATCGGTTGTTTTGTTTTAAAATATAATTACGCGCGACCGCTGAAGTACAGTTTTGCCCGTTGTTTTGGTAAGTTGATTGAAGTGAAACTTCTTAGCTGAGAAGGCGACAATTTTCGAACGTTACGAGAATTCCGATCGCGTGAGGGGAGTTCGAAGAGGTCGTCAGTGACGACAGGAGGGGGAATACGCACACGCTTGATTGAGACGGCCGGTAAGAGGGGAAATGGATGCGTAGCGTTGCCTATAGCATCTTAGTGTTGGTTGATCCCGATATTTTTACGAATCAGTTTGGAACTGATCCCATATGCGCAAATACCTGATCCCAGGATCAGTTCCTGATACCAATCCCAAAGCAATCAGCCAACGGTTCTATGTTGTTTTCTGCGAGATACTTATACATATTTCTAGTTTACTTTTGTTAGATTTTTATTCTATAAATGTATTCATTGTTTATATTTCCTGATTATTAAACTTTATAAATCAATTTCCTAGTTCAGTACTCAGTACCTTATAACCTTAATATTTATCACGATATAATAGTATACAATCCTATTGAAACCCTTGAAATACCACATGAATATAAAACGTTTAAATCCACTTAAAATTTAAAGTATTTCGCCTATTTAACACTAATTGAAGCGCAAAGGAGAGCCACAATCTCAGTCTCAGTAGTCACTAATTTTAAAGTAATCCAACAAAAATAGAAGAAATGTTTTGATCCAACCACTGAACTATATCAGATCCTAGTCTAGTTAGTATCTACTACCTACACCTACAGTAGGATCAGGATCACTTATTACTCGTCGGTATACTCTATTCATTTTGATCCCGCAACAAACACACACGGCGAAACGCGGTTCGGATTGTTCGGAATCAAGGAATCAAACAATTATTGCCTAGTCCGAGATTTTACTTGTACTTCTTGCTTCCGCGCATCCTCCTGTATCAGAATCAGTGCCGTTAGCGTTAGCCGTCACGATACACACTTCTTGTATTTACGGTTGCATACTAGTTTTTGAACTATTCATTTTTAAGTTTGGGAACAGGTACGTGATCCGAGCGTCAGGGATCAGATCCTGGGATCAGTTCTAGTATTCGTTTGCCATCACTATAGCATCTACGTATGTGCTAGTGGGAACGACCGGAAGGAGAGACGGCGCGGCGTACTAATAATTCTAATAATTTAACTGTATCTATAGCTGTTAAGGAAAAAGTTTCACTTCTATCACGTGTGGATTCACGGACAGACATTTTTTTACATCATTGTGTGTTTTTTCTAATATTTTGCATTTCAATAACTCAGATATGCAACCAAAGACACCAATATGTGGTTGAAGTGGTTAGATGAGATCGAGGAGGAATAAGTATTCGGAGAAGCTGATTCTGATGAGGATGATGGAGATTATGGCGAAGGGTCTAAACATAACACAGATTCTGAATAAGATAATGATGAAACTGTTGTTTGGATGGTCATTTGATGATGATGTTACATATCAAAGAATTGTTTCATGAAATTGAAGAAATTTGCTCCACCTCAGCAAGAACGAGGGTGCACAATTTTGAGAAAAAGCCGGACCCAACAAATGGAGCAGAAGAGGCAGAAGACAATCTAGAATGATTCATTTTTGTTGCTGGCAGTATTATCGAAATTATTATTCAACTAACACATGCATAGATAAAATAAAGTATAAATACCAAGCGAAAGGGATGCATGACCCACCAGAATGTTGTATTTTTGCGAAATTTACAAATCAGGAAAACTAAATATCAGAGACCTTCAAAGATCAGATAGCACTGGCTTTCTTTTGAAGAGATAAATACTCATCAAGAACGAAGACAAACCGACAAATTGACAGATATAAGGGAGACCTTAGCGTTGTTTGTTGGGAAGTGTAAGTTATCCGTTGTACCTAAACCGGATCTAACAATTGATTAACAGCTTGTTGCTTTTCGTGGTAAGTGCCCTTTCTGGCAATATATTCCATTAAAACCTGCAAAACATGGAATCAGGATTTTTGCCTTAGTAGATCCGAATAATATGATTATCTAGAATATATAAATACGCAGGAACGTTTCACTTTTGGAATAGGGCTTTAGAAGTTATCAGTAATAATTAGACATATTTCATAATATTACCAATGACAAATGGTTTTCAAGTGTATCTCTAGCACTTGATTTAAAGAATGTTTATAAAGTTACAATTTTGGAAACCCTGAGGAAAAATAAGAAAAAAATCTTCCATAGATGATAAATGTTATACTTAAAGATAACCTGGGAGCAGTCAGTTTGCTTTTCATAAGGATTGCACCCTGGTTTCCTGGAACCACGGAAGATGACCATTTTTTTATTTGATGCACGTTGATTGACACGGTTCTTGAATAGTTGTAGATTGTAATTAGGGGGAAACAGATGTTCTGGGAGTGAGTTCCGTAGTGATGGAGTGCGCCAGCCAAAGGAGTTCTTGTAAAGCGATGTTCTAGGTGTTTCCAGTTGTACGACGAACTGGTGCGCTCTTGCCGTCTGTCGTAACTGTCTGACAGGCGTTGCCAGGGGCGAGATGAGACGAGCCGAATCCTGGGAACATCTGCCGTGAAAGTATCTGTAAAACAGGGACATCTCGGCCACATGCCTGCGGGGTTCCAGACTATCCAGATTCCGGGTCAACTCCTGGTCGCCGATGAGACGCACAGCTCTCTCCTGAATGGAATCCAGCAGCCTTAGGGTGTGCTTTGGTGCGGCACCCCAGATGTGTCAGCAATATTCTAAGTATGATCTTATTTGCGCTTTGTAGAGCAAGAGCAACTGCTGCGGTGTATACAGTTTTTTTTTGCGAAATAGCGCACCAAGCTTCTGGTTGGCCGATTTTGCGATGTTAGCAGCGTGGTCATGCCAGGACATATTGCTGTTGACCGAGACACCCAGTAGTCCGACTGACGAGGATGAAGGAATGGGCGATCCTGCCATAATGATGTCAGGACCCGTCGTATTGGCCCTCTTGGTAAACGTGGCTGCTTGGGTCTTTGCTGCATTGAACTGGACCAAATTTCTGTCGTCCCAAGTTTGAACATTCTCCAGATCTTGATTAATTGCTGTAATCTGCTCCTGTCTGCGGTGATAAGTCTCAGTCGCTGATAAAGGTTTTTCTGATCTAAATTGGGAGACAAGGGTACTGTCATCTGCAAAACTGTAAACAGGATTATTCGTTTAGGTCAGCAGGACATTAATATGGATGAGGAACAGAGTTGGTGAGAGTATTGCGCCCTGAGGCACGCCCGCGTTAATGGTGAATGTGTCTGAGATGTGTTCATCAACTGCAATGTACAAAGAGAACGGTTCTTAAGGAAACTGGCAAGCCAGCTGCAGAAAGAGGCTGGCAATCCGAAGGACGGCAGTTTGTTGAGCAAAACGTCATGCCAAACCCTGTCGAATCCATTCGAAATATCCAACGCAATCGCTCGAGACTCTCCGTAGTTCTCAATTGCCCCACTGTTCTCGAGGTACTTGAGTAGTTGCTGATTGACTACACGTTCCATGACTTTGGAGATTATTGGAAGCAAGGCAATTGGGCGATAGTTTGAGGGCGTGGTTTTCTTGCCTTTCTTTGGAACAGGTTGTACTCGAGCGACTTTCCAAGAAGATGGGTAAATCCTTTTTCGGTGAGACAGAGAAAAAGTCTGGAAAAAACGGGTGAAATTATTATCTAAAATTACAATCTGATCACGCTTTATCACAAAGTTTATGATATCACGAGACATTCTTAATGGTAGATATTGTTTAAAATGTTTAATTGAAACTAAAGGAATACAAATTAAACTATTTGACGAGACCGTGTAAATACTCGCGTAATAATTATATAGAGATTTATCTAATATGCGTCCACATTGCATGGGCAGTACAGCTACAGTTGCCCTTGTGGCCCCTTGCGGCGTGAAACGATCCCTGTGGGGAAAAAACAATTCTGGCCCAAATAGAATGCCCTATGTCTGCGGAGTCCAACGGTACCTTAATTTTTGTTTTTGGATGATTTCCTCGAGAGATATAGGCCGGTACTTGAATAAATGCATTAAGTTGCCCCTGAAAAGTAGACAACCGTTCCCTAGCCGCTCCTACGAGGTGGACCGGGGGGCACCACTTCTTAAATGTTACCTATAGATATGGACTGGAATCATGCCAAGTTTCATACCAGCAGAATGAAGTGCAAGGTTGGATTGAAATCTCTGCCTTACCCTCCATAATACTACGAGGCTAAATTTGCTTCCACAATTCAAATCAAGTATTATTAATCTTCGTCTCCGCGCCGAACTCACTCATTTTTCATTGGCAAGGATCGATTGTTGGGCGGGTCGGGTTTACTGTATACTATGTCCTACAATTCGTGGCAGCAAAGATGAATAAAATAAAAATATTATTTTATTATTTAACAGAAATAATGTGGGGGCGAGAGTTATTCGTCGTATACTTCCTGCACTGTGCAGACCTGTGCACTTCTGTGTGGTCCACAAGCAAACTCATCATTGTACAGTTTATCCGAAATGTTTCTTTTTTAATTTTATACTTTCATCTATTCCATATTATTTTGTTTGTATTAATACAGTTTGAGTACATTTTTATTGTTACAAAAAGTGACCCGACCCGAAAAGTCTAAAAAATTATTATTACAAAATTAATATTGCTATTCTTTGGACGAACATTTTATACAATAAATTTTCCATTGTATCATTTTTCGTATGTATAGTGTATATGGATGGTTAAGCTGACAATAGAGTACAGGTAGGATCACAATCGGAAGGAAATATGCTAAATGGAAAAAACAGGACAAAACAAGTGGGGTGTTATTTTAAATTTTATTTAACAGGAAACGAGAAAGAACATAAAAACAAAAAACAAGTACCCTAAACATTTGATTTTCTTTGTTGACAACCATTGCTCCTTTTGGGTATTTCTTCCAATAAGAGTGACACCCCCATACAAATTTTAGCCAGATCTTACGTCTAACATTTAGAAAGTGGCCTCCGACTGACAATTTAAGAGTCTTTGTGACAATTAGAATGAAATCTGAACTATATAGTAATATTTGATACTTCAGAAAGGTAGGTAAATATTATGTTCCTGCCCTTGAAATCTGTTTAAGCAGGAAACTGTTTTCAAGGTATTTGATGGACAGCTAGTTGGCGACTAGGATACTCGCCAGTGTTGGCGACGGATTCTACCTGCCCTCACCCACAAGAAATTAATTATATACCTGAAAACCAGAGGATATTTGCGGCGGGTTGTGTTATTTGGAAACCGATATTTTCATGATATTAACTTTAACGTTTCATTAAAAAACATAATTAAAAATAAGCAATGTATATTTTTGAATGGTTTGAGATCATTATCATTATATTGGTACGAAGATAATGACCCTGCCACAAATGTCATTCAGACACGTGGATATTTAAGTCGGATGGGAAACCTGCCGTGGGTGTGGGTTCCGTTTCGTTTACCTGCCCCGTCTTATCAGGCTTACTTGTGGTAAAGGCCTCGCCTGGCCGATGATGGTATTTACTTAGGCCAAGCTTATTTAATGCTATATCAGAATGCTAGATGTAAATGAAAATACCAACCAGTGACCAGTGGTGTCCAATAGATTAGCCCAAGCAGCACTACAAATGCACCCGTGCACTTATTTCTGTCTGGCATCAATTATGTATTCATTCACACAAGTTTAAAGGGTTTCTTGCGCTGTAGTCGTCTGTAGTCATTAAGTTACTCCAAATTAATAAAACGTATAATGCTGCAAATCGTTAAACAAAATGAATTACCCTCGTCAAGAAATAGTCAAGATGATTTTTGATGAATGTTTTGGAAACTGTTTTTTTGGCTTCAAGAGTGTATGCGCAAAAATATCTAAAGAATAGACATCCTGATGAAAGAATGCTGCAAACACTGAAAGAAAAAATCGATCGTACTAGCAGCGTAGCTTACGAAAAGAAAACCAGAGTAAAAGTGCTTATAAATTAAGAACATGAATGGGCAATCTGCCTCTCAGTTATAGAGAATCCAGAAACTAGCGTAAGACATAAATCCTTAGAATTAGAGAAATCGTCCGTGAGAAAATATCTTCAGCAAAATATGTTCCAACCCTACCATAAACTAACTGAAACTAACCCAAACTAAATCGGAGATTTAAACGCACGCCCTGCATAGTAAGCTTCCTAATACAATTTAAAATTCTCAATTAAAGTAACAAATAATTTAGAAATATGCAGGCAATTACTAAAAAAAATACAAAACAGTTGACATTTCCTACGACCGAGGCGACTGACCCTGCATACATGTTTTCTTCGAGATCTAGAAAATAATATACAGTAAAGAGTTGACCTAACTATAACAACAGAATTTGTTCATTATGCCTGGGGGGTCATTAGGATGAAATTACAACCGCAAAGTAATATTTGATACCTCATAGAGGCGGATGTAATTACTTTGTTCGTGTTCTTAACCCCGACGTAAGGATTTATACAATTTAGTTTATACTTACTTACAATACTTTTTTCTAACCTAGAGCCGCTGCTGTTCTAGAGAGGAGATAATTTTGAATATATGGGTTTAAATTCTATAATTTCTCACTGACTTAGTACGAGTGTGTATAAAATAAGGTGTGTGCTTAAAACCGCATGACAGAGGTGAAAACTTGAGCAGAGCGATATTAAAAACTATATAAAAAAAATGCCTTGCCACCGACGGAAAACGAACCCGGGCCGTGCGAATGACAAGCAGAAGATCTGACCACTGCACCACCAGATGTGTTGAAAGCAATTCACTGGACCGTAGATATGGATAATTCTGACACATTCGAAATGAATTACTGTTTAGTTACCTTAAAGTACTTAAATTAAACTTGACTCTATCTACATAGGATTCTTAATGCAAAACATACATTTGTTTTACATTCATATTACCCAAGTATGTGGTTTAAACTAAAAAAAAGGCATTAAAAATTGCAACATCCCCTGACCTCCAGAACACCAATCACAGCACCGCATTTTTACTCCATTGCTATACCATTTAGGATCCGTGAATATGCGTATACTGTGTTGTATCTCACTCTCTCGCAGGCTACATCCTATAGATCTATATCTTTTATTGAAAATAACACTTAATTTTCCCGCCTCAGAATGTGTGATCGGAACTGTGTTCTATTTCGTTCTCTCGCGGGCTACATCCTGTAGATCTATACCTTTTTATTGGTGTCGCTTTTCTCGTTTCATCGAGTCCGAGTCTCAAATCATTCCCGTTTTCAGCCCAAGATCGGTCTTGTTCTCAGCCGGCTAACGGCGCTAAAGAAGTTTTCACTTCAAAGAGGAACTACGTATTTCATAATGAATATAGTTACAAATTTATCCAAAATTTGGTCATTAGTTAACCGACGATTTAATCGTCAGCCTTGCTCAAGATTAAAGGATTGTCGCACTTTTGCAAAACATGTTTAATACTCAGTCAAGTAATCAGCGTTTAAAAAATATGTTTTTGTTATTATAATTGTTTAACAGACACCCTAACCTGACACAATATCTAGTCAACGAAAATAATGTTCAAAGGTAATGAAATATAGCTGTTTACGAAAACTTGTTTTGGTTATAATTAAAGCAGGTGTTATTCACCTATAAATATTAATGGCGATATAAATATCGGCTAAAAGATTGTTAAAACTACAAAGGCAGATTATAAATTATTTCTTAGAAGTTTACAGTGTGCGTAACTCATGAAGGATAAAGCCACATATCTCCGCTATACTTCGCGGATAGGTATGTTTAAATTTTGGTAGACAATGTTGGTACAACCATCCAACCGTAGACAGGTTGGTTGTTATTTTCAAGATATGCATTTCAATCTAGATCTGAAAAGGCATAGTTGCCACTTGATTTTAAAGAAAATATTTAGAAAGCAAGCGTTTGTTAAGGGCGAATATGTCTGACAAGAGTTAAGACCATTTTTTATGGCAGTGGCACACACACTAAAGAGAAATCCTGTGGCAGTCGACGAGAGGTGTGTGTGCGAAGACTGCGAAGATATTGATTGACACGGTTCTTAAATAGCTGTAGGTTGTCATTAGGGGGAAACAAATCGTCGGCTTGCATACGAAAAGGCGTAACTCAAAAATATTAGTTTTACAGGAGAACAGTTTTAAATTTTTGATACAATTAAAACTTCTCCCACGGAAATACCATGAAATTTTTATGGGTGTAGTTTTTGCTTTTTCAATTAAAGAAGGCATGCAAATTCTCGGCACCAAATATTTTTCAAGCTAACACCTTTGACATGCGCAAAAAACAGAAAACAACAAAAAAAAATGAGTTACTGTCTTTTCGTGTGCTGTTTGATTTTAGGGTCTTTAGATTGGGGAAAAAAAGATACGCCCTGCTAATGTGATAGAAAGACATATTTTTAAAGAAAAAAATAACAGAAACTTTCAAAAAACGTTAAACTAAGAACTGAAATCGAAAAATATTTCTACACTGAAAAAAATCGAAGTCTTATTCATGTGGAAGGGATCAGTAGAAGGCAATGTGGTCAAGGGATTTTACCACCGGAGTACTTCCACAGCACAGTGAAACCAAG
>JAEQML010059805.1:0-28106 GCA_016904865.1 Pissodes strobi | reverse complement strand
ATACTCCATTCTGATTGAAATGTAAAACATGTAGGTTCCTATGCAAAATAATTAAATACAAAATACTTAATACAACCATTAATATTTATGCACCTCAACTTATTTGCAGTAACTTTATTTAAAAGGCATACCTACTGCAAATGATGCATATATTTGCATATGATTTCATAAAAGTTTGCTGAGGTTGTGACAATACTGTTAGTGGAAGGACGCCATCTTCAGATTTTCTAGATTATTCATTATTAAATCAACCAGCATCAATGCATTGCCTACTGGTGTATACATGCCTCCAATATGCTTTGCCACAACTTCCTGTATTGTTCATCGAATCTGCTTCTGTAACATGACCATTCTAGCACCTCTTTGAATTTACCATCCTTCTTTCCTGCAATGGTTACTTCAGTTCTTTGACAAATCATTCTGTTACACCCAATATCAATTTCTCCATCACTCTGTCAGCAAGGTGTATCTTGTTAATCATAATTCGGTGAGTGATGGCCTGCATAGTATTATTTATACATTAAGAGTATGTTGGGTTTGTTTGCCTCATTATAGGAGGATTTCCAATTCTCAGCCTTAAGTTGGATGTTTCAATTAGTTTGGTATTGTAATAGACATCCGCTTTATTCATTACATTTAAAAGTTAACAAAAGTGATATTGACGAATGCTTTTTAGACCAACTGATTTTCTTCAAAATTTCAGAAGGTGACTAAAAAAATATTCAGATTCTTTAGTTCTGCAGACTTTAAGTTTTATCCTTATATTATTATATGTTTTGCAGTTCACCTGCAGGAAGCTGTCGATGTACTTTCGTTATTTTACTAGCAGAACTTTGATGCGAATTAGGAAACTTATAAAGCAAATAAATTGATTTTGAATGTTTCATCAGCTTGAAGAAGAGTTGCTAGTAACTGTGGGCAAACTTAAGAAATGTTACAACAGCTATTATGTTTATGCATTATTAAATATTCTGTTGCTTGGTTGCTTCTCATAACTGCAAACAGGCGCCAAAAAATTATGAAAGTGCAAAAAATCAATTTGGTTGTACCTAATATTATTTTCTTTAACATTTTAGGATATATCATCTAGTTAGAAGACATGAGGATGACACCACCCAACCACACACAGACCCCCTTCCGGCTTATCTCCTTTTTTTAGCAAAACTGGGCGATAATTGCATTTAAATTGACACCAAAAATGATTATGATGATAACCCTTTAAAACTCCCAAGAATATCTCAGCTATTCTAGACTCTAGCATAATTAAGGTACAATCACGTCTCAAAATTACCGCTTTTTCAAACCGTAGGTATCAATTATTTTGCGAAGTTACGGTACAAGTAAAAGTACGTGAAGATCAAAAAAACATTAATAATAAAAGAATAGTTTTGTTGCCTCTTTCAATACATCTGTTGTGCATAGCGAAGATTTGCGTGAAGACATTTGTGACCTATTTAACATTGACCATAAGTTAATTCAACAAAGTGTATTGACTGGAACAAAAAAACGACACAAAATATGCAAAAATCAAGTACTTGAAGTTGTTACAAAAAAAACATGAATCACAAACACCCAAATTTTGAAATTAGCATGCAAAATTCGCTTACCGATTAAAAATAACACACTGTAATTAGCACACAAAGGCTCTGTATTTATTTATAGCCGCACTTGCGAGTGCACGAAAATAAAGATCATTTAATTTAATTAAAAATGGGCAGGAATGATCATACACATACACGTTAAAAACTCAGCGGACATATTCGATTAAAAAATGACAATGACACTAATGACAGTAATGACACTAAAACAGCAGTGCCGCCAAACCGGCACCCTCGGAATAAGATCAAGATCCGAGGGAGCCGGGCAAACGTGACAAAATGCATTTTAAGAAAATAGATACCGTATTTTTCCTAATTTTATTATGAAAGCTTTGTTATTCTCTTTATTGTATATATTTTTGTATACATTTTAAGGAATCAATAACAATTCACATCTTTTTAACTCAGAACAAGGATACCCTGATTAGTAGTGATCACTGATTATATTGGCATCCTTTTCTGTGACATGCTATTATATTACTGATCCTGTACGTGGATCAGAATTCAAAATATAGATTAATTCCATATGATTAATTCCTTCTAAACAATGATGATTATACCACCGATCTCTAGTTGGTAAGTTTTCCGTTAGGTTCACTTCGGAATAAGTAGTAATAAAAAGGCTCAGGTTTTCTCTAATTTTAATTTATAGATATCAAAAATGTCCATCGCTCTCAAACGTTTCGACTGTCGTAAAATTTGTCTCTTATTTCTGCTATTTTAAAGATTAGAAAAAAACCCAACCCAAACTAACCCAACTAACCCAAACTAATCCAACAAATAGAATGATTGTTATTGATTATAAAATAGATATAATCCAAATTAGTAATCCAATTCCCTGTTATGAGGACCGCTTCAAAATATAGCGTCAAATATGGCGGACTGACGTCATCTGAGTCATCTCAAAAATTCCGCTGTTAGGACGAAGCTTAATCATCGATATCTTACTTTGTCAACCTCGATACACAGACCATCACAGACTAAAGTATCGTCATTGTCCATGATACAAAGAATAACTCTTTGTATCATGGTCATTGTCTTTATAAGAAACAATGGTATCGTGCAAGGGTAACGTGTTTGTCAACAATGTTTTCTCGTTCCAGCAATGCCGTCTAAACTAAAAAAGAAAACGCGGGACATCTAAATCTAAGATGGCGTCACGCTTAGGGAGCAAACTGTGACAATGGAAAACGTATTCATTCACATATAAACTATTTTTGTTACATTCTGACTGCCAAAAAATGCATACTTAAATTATTTTTAATAGTTTAAATTTAAAAAATCCTTCACATCGCGTAAAAGAAATGGGTGGGATGATCGTAAGTATATCTTAGTTCTCACTGGAATGGTAATTATCGATCGATTCTGTTTATCGACTTGGTGTGTACGCGGCATTTATTGAGCATTGCCTGTTGTAACAATAAAAATTACAATTAAATTATAATTAAGTTTTTGATGTGTAAGCATCTTACGCGGCGGTATGAGGGTAAATCTCGGCAAATGGGACGGAAATGTGCATTCGGATGGGAACGAAAATGTGTAAACGGCTGTGACGTCATAACCATGCGCAGTGATCTTATGAGGGCTGCTCAAATTTTTGTGCATGTCGATATTTTATATGTTTACACATCAATGTCTCACTCGAGTACTAGCAGACCCGCTTATTTTTTCCTTCATTTTGGGCATGCCTTGTGGTAAATTTGGTTACTTTGGGTTGCCTTGGGATTGGGATTAGGTTGGTTGCGCCCCCGTAGTGGGCGAAGCGACCATGCGTGAAGTAAAATAATAGTCAACGTTTCATTGGTCCCAAAATTAATAATAATTATAATCAACAAAAATATATCAATCGAAATGTCAAACTTGGCACGCACTTCTGCCTCTGCGCATGTCTAAGCATACGTTGACTAAAGCTTTGTTTATTATAAAGACAATGACTAAAGTCAGCGTAAAATATTCCCGCTGAGAGAAATTAGCAGCAGCTGAGTTTAAGCTGCCTCAATTACTCAACTGTTGTCGTCTGGTGAACGCACCCATGGTTATTTCCGATATACGCTAGGTCACTATGTCTTGCTTTTGATTGGTCAAGACTATCCGTGACTTGCACCTCTCTAGACACTAATTAAAAAGAAGAGAACCTATAACTTAACCAATGATTTCTATTTCGCGGAATGCGGAATGAAAAGCAAAAATAGAAGAGCGCTTTGTTTCACGATTCGGTACTCTTGGGTAGAGTTGTTTATTGAAATATTTTAAGAAACATAGTCAGAGACCAGGGTGCCAATGGAATATGAGCAGAGTATAAAGATGATTGTATTTTAGAGATTGGGCATCCAGTATTTTTAAATTTCTAATTTTGTTGATTTTTTCTAAAATTCAATTTTCGACCTTAATATATAAATAATAAATATGTATTTTGCTGCCTATCAATTTCTGGCATGTAGCATCCCATGAGAGGCTATTTCACCCAGACCGTATCAACGAATCTAGTTACTTGCATTCGCGCGATGTCTTAGCGATGTAATCAGTTTGTCGCAAGAGCTCTCGTGGTCGAGACACCGATCTCCATGGAGATCGGTGGGTCTAGATGATTGGGTCTCAATTTGGCGGCGTGGGTTCAAACCCCCATTGCTTTTTTTATTATTATTTTTTAATTCTAAACAGTTTTTTTTCTTAATTTTGGGTATCCTTGGGTTAGCACTTGGTTAGTTTCCTTTTCTTGAGGCCCCGTAGCGAGCGAAGTCAACGAAGGGCCATGCGAAAAGTGAATAAGTTCGGATACTGAAAATTGGCAACGTCGCGTCGGTACGGTCTGGGTGAATAGCCTCTCGTTAGCATTCCTGGCAAAATTACTACGAGTACGAGTGTCTCGTGACAGCATTGCCGTTGGCTGCCATCAAAGGCGAATGTTACAAACCTACAAAGTTGTTAAATATATCCTGGTTTTTAGTTAGATAAAGCAAAATATTTCGTAAAAAGTGCATCCAAAGTACGGGCACGTATTACAATAAGTAATATTTCACTTTTCGCATGGCCCTACGCTCGCTACGGGGGCTCAAGAATAGGAAACTAACCGGGGGCTAACCCGAACGTAACCAAAGACGTACCCAAAATCAAGAAAAAACTGTTTGCCAACCAAAACTAACCCAACATCAAGAAAAAAAAACCGTAAAAAAAAATTAAAAAAGCAACGGGCAACGGGGTTTGAACTAGGACCGCCGCGCAGCCGAATTGAGACCTAACCTTCTAAATCTAGACAACGACGACTCATGCGCATTTAAAAAACCTTTACAGGCATAGCCGACTATATCAAAATCGGCCTCTCCTATTGGTCGACCCATCTCGTATTACAATATGTCTTCGTGATGCAATCAATTTGTCGCAAGAGCTCTCGTGACGTAGAGGTTTAGATAGTTGGGTCCCACCTGGACGGCACGGGTTCGAACCCCGTTGCTTTTTTTTTTAAGATTATGTTTCCAAACAGTTTTTTTGATTTTGGGTATGTCTTGGGTTAGCACCTGGTTTGTTTCCTTTTCATGAACCTCCGTAGCGAGCGGAGGGCCATGCGGATCGACCAATAGCAGAGGCCGATTTTGATATAGTCGGCTACGCCTATAAAGAATTTTTAAATGCGGCTCATGCTACAAATCGATTGCATCGCGAACACATCAAATGCAATCGCTCGAGTCAACGCCACCCACACTAGATGGCACTGGAGACGCTTTTACCTTGAAGGCAGCCAACGGCAATGCTGTCGCGAGACACTCATAAATTACTGGGATGTGGGATTGCTATTCATTCCTGGCGAATGTCAATAATTATCGATTTACTGACAAATTGGCAACACTGCTAGACAGGAAGAAGAAAGAAAATGTATATATCCAAATTGAAAAAATCATATATCTACTAAATCTAAATATTGTACGCCGAAAACCAGAGATGACAGCATCTGCAAATTGTGATGAAACCAATATCGAACTCTTGAAATTGCTATATGGCAACCTCGCGCAGTGGCATCTACATCGGATTTTTGTCATGATTTTCATCAATATATTACTTGAAAAAGAATCTACACAATATATTCCTCATATAACTTGTAAATACGTTTCTCTAAGATATACACTAATTTGGCATATCACCCGAGTATAACAAAAGTCACTGCCAATTTTAAACCTTCTAAAAAGCGTTTAATTTAATTGCCCTATGCCCTATTCCAGGTGACTTGCGGTCACGAAGGCCGGCCCGGCTTGCCGACAGATAAAACGAAAATTTTGGTGCCTCTGGCACCATCTACTGGCTTTAAATAGGCATAAGTTAAACATTCCACTGTTTTTATAGTCTTCTACATTGTCAACTGACTCCCGCCAACTTTGCACATTTAAAGCAAGTTTGCACATTTAAAGCAAGAGAAAAATTAGTACCATTTCAGATCAAAATGGAATCATCTTTTTCGTTCGAAGCAGAATCGTTCGATGTATTCGACAAACTAAACTTGGTCCTTCAATCCCTTGAAAATGTCTTGAAACATATTTTGACTGTAGTAGAAAAGTTTGAGGAAGTGTTCAAAGTGTTTAGCTCCGCACCTCTTGTTCAAAACAAAATGAACTTAAACCGCACGCATCAAAGTACAAATAATTCAAATGCAATAAGCGATAGCATAGAAAATCCGACAGTAAATGGCTTGGATGATATAGCTGGTTTGAAGAACATTAAAAATGTTCTTCATACATTAGTTATTTTACCAAGGCACCAGCCGCAATTGTTTCAAAATCGAACAATAAGCAACAGTATTTTATTGTATGGACCTCCAGGTACAGGTAAAACTAGACTCATTCATGGACTAGCAGCCGAGTCCGGCGCTATTCTTCATGCTATTTCAGTTGGAAATTTATTGTCCGCATATGTGGGAGAAACAGAAAAGTAGGTAACAACGCGCCGGATTTTTCGGTAAAATATGGGCAGCTTGTAAGGTGGAGCAATTCCTCGAATACATTTATAGAGCCACTTATGATTTAATCAGGCTTTATTTTGTTAGAAATGTATAAATTGTTAGCTTGAATATTTCGGTTACCTTAAGGCTTATTCCGCAATGCTATCACCCTAAAAATTAGTCTATAACATGACCTAGCTAAAATATGCTCATGAACATTAAATCAGAAATTTATAATGATCACGATTAAATTTAAACAGTACTTATAAAATGTTTGTTTTAGGAACATTAAGCATATATTTAATTACCTAAGAGTGACTGAGCATTTTTCTATACTTTTCATCGATGAAATAGATGGTTTATGTAGAAAGCGAACCAGTTCGGAACATGAATATTCAAGACGGTAGGAAAAGTTACTAAATTCTTTCATACGTTTTGTAAAACATTTTGAATAACAGCAAATAATTTTAGAGATTAAAAAATATATATCAAAAGTAACAAACTGTGTTATAATTATTGTCAATTATTTTTAGCATAAAAACAGAACTAATGTGCCAGCTAACTAAAATGGATCTCTGCCAAAATAGTGTCATAATAGCAGCTACGAATTGCCCTTGGGATCTAGATTCAGCCATCTTAAGACGATTCCAAAAGCGAATTTATGTCCCTTTGCCCAACAGTGAGGAACGGCTTGAACTATTTCAAATTTTAACCAAAGATACTCACATAATCCAAACGCCAGAACAGTTTGAAGATTTGATTCAACTATGTGAAGGATACTCTGGTTCTGACATATCTGCTTTAATTCACGAAGCACTCGACATCCCCTTGACAGAACTGCAGAGCACAACTATATGGAACAAAACACCTGATGGGTTCTATGAACCCTTCACAGATAACAATCCGTCGATAACGAATTTAGAGAACATATGCATCAATGAACTGAAATGTTTGCCTTCTTTTACCGTTAGAGCTCGACCTGTAACAGTTACAGACTTTTTGGAAGCAGCAAAACATGTTCAGGTTACGGTGACGTCAAAAGATTTAGAAAAGTATGAACGTTTCCGACAAAACAAATAATCGATAATAAAAGAAAATCAATTTTAAGTCATAAACCTTAGCAGTTAGTTTTCTGTTTGACTTTTTGCAAGTGCCTAATCACATTTTCAAATGAGAAATATGATTATTTTAAGCTAAATGTTTAATAAACAAGTAAATTCGATAAGCTTAGTCTTAATATATTGGGTGGGTAACCCAGGAACAATTCATAGTAGGTATCTACTCACTAATACACTAATTTATGGAGCATTAAATGGGCAACTTGCCGACATATTTATTTCAGTCTAACCGGAGGGACTTGAAGACCATTACTTGAAATGGAATTCCGACATTCTTTAACAATAGTATTTTACAGTCCTGATTTAAATTGCATAATCAATAAAAAAGGTAAGAATTTTATGTCAATTACTTTATTTTTTCACATCAACAAAAATATGCATAAATTACTCCACCAGTAAACAAAAATTGAAAAAAAAAAATTTGTTTTATTAAGTGTAGAATTCTAAAAATGATAATGACCTATTTATCTCATTTTTTAAATTTATAGTGTGTTTTAAACAGTTTTATTTTCAAATAATCGTTTTCGCACTACAATAATAACTATTTCATCAAATAAATTAATAACATGAATAGAAATATTCTCGTACTTCATTATGCACACAATTATAAAAACATATACATCTATATCAATCAATAATACCTAAAGACTTACCTTGTAGCTTACTAAGTATCTAACTGTGAACATATTAAAGCTAAGTGTATGTATATTCAAAATTTTAAATTAAGCATCAGTAGGTTTAAAATGGTCGTTATCTATTGTAGAATATGCATGGCCTTCGTTAACCAGGAATTCCAAGGCCTCACTAAAAAAATCATTAAGTAAGTACGGGTATATTGGCAAGACATAAGTTCAGCAAAGCATGTTTGTAAAAAGCATACATAAGTACATTGGCTTTATTTTTGTGTATATAGTTATGGCTCCGCTACAGATCTTCCAATGTAAGTCCATCTCATAATCATTTTTATTAATCTCAAGTACTACTATAGATACCTAAGGCTGGAAAATACAAAAATCAACTTACTTTGCTTCTTTTCTTTGGTTGGGTGGAAAATGTGCCAGTATAGATGACCTATTAGGACCTGCCGGACCCTTATCAGCCTGTAAGAACTGGAATACTTTCAACTGTATTCCTGTGAGGTCAAGTTGTCCATTGTCTGGTACATTTTCATCAAGCATAGTCATGGAATTTGCCAAGTTAGCTCCTGGATTATTTTGCTTGATCATTTGCGCCTAAAACCAAGTTCATATATTATGTTATTTTGATATTTAAAACCTCTAATTTTCCAGCACTCACTGTATCTTTGCTCAAAACTTCTGCGTGTAGCCTCGAGTTAATGACTTCCAACAGATGTGTTGTAAGGACGTTACAGTCATCGATTGGAAACATTTTCAAAATCATCAGTGTCTTTTCCCCATCTTGGGTCCTAATTGTTCCAAACACCCTGATATAGCCACCTTCTTTTACACTAGGCAATGTTGGAGTATCATCTCCGCTGTCACTTTCAAGCCACCATATTGCTTTTATGGATCCTGTGTGATCCTGAATGGTGTATGATGCTTTTGTTGACTGTACATCAAAATCTTTCAGGACACCGACAATTGAAACCTGATAACAAGTAAGTACCTACATATAGTAATATAAAACATTGGGATCCAACCATGCCATCTCATAAAAGGACGAAGTGTGAAATATTTTCCAGTGTTTTTTTAATATAGCATTAGGTTATTATTAGAAGTTTAAATGTTTGGAAATAATACTAAATTTGAGTTTTCCCCCATAAAGGTATGCACCACTCATATGGTGATGTAGGCATCAAGGGAGAGGACTACTACCTAGTCCAAATTTATATACATTTAAAGCAGCTAAAAATAGACAAAACATGATCACAAGAAAACTTAGGCAAATTACATAATTAGGACCCAGCACATAACTCATTCCTTTTTTTGGTTGGCAATTCAGAACTAATTTTAATTTAATACTTTTAATATAATTTTGCCAGTCTTTAAAAAAATTAAGGTTTCAGGCTTAAACCGGTTTTGCCAAATATTAAAGTGCCATAACTGGCAGCCCTGTATCCTAGCATTCCTAGCACCAAAAGACTCACTTTCTGATGACTGATGAGCATCAACTCGTGCACAACACTATTGCCATTTATTAGCATAATAAATATGACTCATGACTCCCATCATACTTACCATTTGAACAGGCAATCCAAACAATTTGAACTCTTCATCATGGCTGTCTCGTATCATTCGAACTACTACAGGAACTAAACTTTGAAGTCTCCTCACAGTCTAAAAGTTAAACAAAAATAGTATTTATGATTGAATACTAACCCACAATATAGTATTTACCTCTTTCTTGTGTCCTCCTGGAGAATCAAAATTCGTGGTGTTATTAAGGAAGCCTCCTCCCATGCTATCGTTGACACCTTTAACAAAAACGATAGGTACTTTACTACTTCGATTACCATTATACTAGGTAAATACGAACCTGGATTCCAGTTGCCGTTCATCATTATATTTTAGAATCAGTGGCTTGTTGTAAATACAGAAAGCACCCCTTGTCTCTGACCAGAAGTAATTTAAATCCCGTAAACGGCCTAAGAAATTAAAGGCGCCAGAATCAAGAATTGTTGACAATATTTGACATGAATGGACGTTTAAACACTGTTGCCATAATGAGAAGTATGATCATTAGCGGCTAGGTCACGCCGGTCGAAAATCGTTTCCGATGGCGAAATACTGCGCGCGACCCGACGTTATGAGAATTACCCATGTCATGGTGGTTCAGCAAAGTTTAATCAAGTGGTGTAATGGACAGAGTCTTTGCTTGTCATACGTGCGGCTAGGGTTTGATTTCCGTTGGTTGCAAGACTTTTTTTCATTTGAAAAAAGTTTAATTTCTTCATTTTGGGTATGCCTTGGGTTAGTTTTGGTTAGTTCATGTTGCTAAAGCCCCTGTAGCGAACGAGGCGAGCAGAAGGCTACGCGTGAAGTGAAATATTATATTATAATACTTCTGACACAATCGCGTCGGAACGCTTTTAGACCGACGCGACATAGGATATTAGAACCCCGAGTTTCCTACTCGTACTCAATTTCCATCATTATTATTTAAGGATCAATTCTTAGTTATGTCCTGAAATTATGACAGTAAATAATAAGGAAATTACGATGGAAAAGAGTCAAAGGATCTCTGTAATATCAGTATATTATGTTTATTGAAAAATAACTTTATCTGGCTTTGGCAACATTGCTTTGAATATATTTAACGTGTGGGCATTCTCTTCTGTTGGCGTTTAGTCACTGCGTAGGCAGTAGGCATAAAAGTTAACAATAAAAATGTGTCGTTCCGCTAGTAATATTCACAACTGCCTTAAAGTGTCTGGTATTTATATTCGCAACGATGGAAGATTTTAAATTATGATTAAATTTACATCTAGTTTTACCACATATTTTAAACTGCGCCTGAATTGTTATTGGAATAATCCTAACCCGGAAAGCAAAAAGAGAAGGTTTAATAGGGATGGAAACATCGATTTTCATCCTAGATCATGTATAGTATATATTATCTAGTATATTCATGGGATAAGAGCAATAGCATATTTAAACAATAATGCAATATATCCCTAGTTTCTTGCACCACACTTTCCCTTTCCGCATAAAGAAAAGGATTCGCGTGTAGGATCGCCAATTTTGAGCTCTCACGCATGCATACGTGCTAATTCACATATTTTCAAAGCTGTTGGGCATTGCCTTGGGTTAATTTTGTCTGGTTGCGCCCCCGGAGCGAGCGGTGAGTCATGCGAGAAGTAAAATATTAGAACGCCAACACTGGGCCACTGCCAAATGTACAGGTTCAAAGGTTGAAAATTTGGCAAAAGCCGGCTAGCATTTTCATTTCTAATAAAGCAAGAATTTTGAGCCTGCAATGGAACGTACTGGCCCTGACATAAAACAAGAAGACTGTAGTGGCATAATCCATTGTTCTACCGTTGTTTTGTATTTGGAAGTTATATATTATCCTATTATAAAATTATATCTCTATCTCTGACTAACTCCTTTTATTTTATCTCAAAGTAGATTCAAGTTTCTTTTGTTGCGAGGTTAGATCATTGATTTGTATAGGAGTGGATAAGCAATAGCCGCCTGTCGCACTACTCAAAAGTGGCAACCTATGGGCGAAAAAACAGGTTTCTGCGCATGACAAAATCCGCGCAAAATGGAAAAACGTAAACAAAGGTGATACCGTTTTGTCATGCGCACTAAAACACTTGCCGTCTCAGCAGGCGTCGGTCAGGATCGAACTTGGCTTTTGTCTTTGACGTGTTTTCGTTTTGACGGCGCGGCGTTTTGAGTTAATAATTCGAGTTCGATTCGAGGCAAAATACCCGGCATCTCCTATTTCAAGTAAGTCTAATTATTATAAGTATTACTTATTTATACCTTATTGTTTGTTTCACTATGCTAACTGGGGCCCATTTCCCAATGTGCAAGACTCCTCTACCGAATATTTGGTGAAATAATCACTTTCGAAGTCCGGGCCTGCCTATTTACCTTCACCGTGCAACAGCTAGCTCCTACTAATTTTCTAATGCGCAAGTCCAAATTGAAGTGTCTTTGTTTACATTTCGCGGTCGTAAATTTGCCATGTTTGGTCTATTTATTGCTTATCCACTCCTATACAAATCAATGGGTTAGATCCACTCTTAACATGTAATTTAAAATTTGTCTGGGCTAAATACCTATGAATGAAGGCTACACACCTTGTGTGGTGGAGGCCAACACAAAACGCAAAAAAGAAGATTACAGGGTTGTTACAAGCTGCACTATGGTGTATTTTACTAGATATTTGGATGTACATACACCATTGCAAGTTCAGTAGCGTCTTCCGACAGCGATCTGTTTTTACATTTTCTGTTCGGATTCACGACGCAACCCGACGTTGGCCGAATCGGCAGAATTATCCATGTCTTCGGCGGTACTACGGAAGCCCTCCGTAGGCGGTACACTGAATTGCTTCCAACCGTTTGAGAGGTCAGTGGTTATATAGTGTCTTTATGATACAAAGGTTGCTGGTAGCACTTGGTTAGTTTCCCCTTCTTGAGGCCCGGAGCGAACAGAGGGCCATGCAAAGTCATAATAATACCCCGGCTGACGGATCGCAACTTGTTATTTAGCCCCTCGTAAATCTTTGCAACATCGCATTAAACGTCAAACCATTGACGGGCGGGGTTGGGGTTTAAGCATATATTTAATACTAATATATCGTGAGTAGAGCCAAAATTTGTCAGAAATCAAAACGAGATAGAATGATCGATATGTACTTTCAGCGTTGAGCGCAAGTCAATTATTTCAACCAATAAGCGTTGCCCCTTCGATTATCGATCGCGTCCACGTGTGCGTGGTCGTATAGAGCGCCGAATTGTCAGCTCGTTTGCCGTTTTGTTGTTTATTGCCGTTTACCATATATTTAATAAATATATGCCGTTTACAGTATTAAAGTCATTGTGAGTCGTCCATTTCGATGTTTACTGTTTGCTTTGTACTTTACTCAAATCGCTATCCTTACTTTGTTTATTGTTATTTCGAAGTTTTTGTTGTTTGTTGCGGTTTACAGTCATTCATTTTGGTGCTTACTGTTTGCTTTGTACTTTACTCAAATGCATATACTTACTTTGTTTATTGTTATTTCAAACTTTGACAATTTGTCGGTGTGAACTTGTAGTGAAGATGCCAATCATAGAATACAATTATGTAAATTAATTATGGATTTGTACAGAAATGTGAGATTTTTCCATGAAGCCAAACAAATGTCGTCTAAAGAAGAATACTTATAATATAAGACAAAAATACATTATTTTATTTAAGCGGCAATAAAATTTGAAGTGTGATAATGTCATGTTTTATTTACCTCTTAACCCAAAAATATATAAATGAATATCTGCAGTTACATCCCGTTTGAAAACTAAGGTTCATATTGTTTTGTAATCATATGTTGTTTTTCAATTATTTCTATCCACCACAAACATCTATTCATTTTTGGAATATCATTAAAGTTATAAGACAAATAAATTTCCTAAATTATATTGTTAACATAAATACTAATTTATGATGAGGGCGTTTCACACTGACTTGGATTTCAAAACGTACATACCATATTTATGATTTTAATATGTGAAATATACTATACTATTTGCCTCGCTAGCTCATGCGCAAATTAACCAAAGTACACACCAAGCAAGTGCAATGAGTGCGACAAGTACATCCTCGGCGAACTGCAGTTCCATAGTAAACAAGCTTGACACACGATATAGTAGTATTAAATATATGGGTTTAAGTGCTAGTTAGCTAATGTACTGTCATAACCATCTTGATCTTGTCGGCTGTGGCACTGTGTACTTCAAATATGTGGTGATGTGGTCGTTAACATCGCAGACCCATCATAGATAGGGAACTCTTTCTTTATCGAAGCCTAGACCAAAGTCCCAGTATTATATCAAAAAATTGCAGCAGACCTAAATATAAAATTGTTTGGACATCAAACAGACGCGTTGAAATATATAGTTGAAACTTCAGTGAATAAATTGTAGCTTTTAAAATAATCTTATTAGATTACTATAGTTCTTGTTTGGTCAGTCCCCCTTTCGGGGAACCAATGGCTTTGCTTCTAGGCAATACCCAGCACAGCCCTTCGTCCGGCGCTTTGTGAGAGGTAGAGGTACCCTTCTAGATCCGTTACATGTTATTCCGGTTTGAAGGGCCTTATTCGGTGGAAACCTCCAGTAAGACGGGCCTGTGCCTCTGGTGATTCCCGAATTGTACGTAAATATAAGCAAATGAATTGCACGACTGAGTTCCTATGAAAGGGGGCTTCGCACACTGTAGGTATAACCACTTTCTGTCAGAGACTCCAAATCCCCGCAGGATAAACCCCCGAGCGCCCACAGGCCACGCTACCGCGAACGGAAATAACCCTGGAGTCCTAGTAGGAATCTCCCTCCAATACGCGACCCACCCCTTTCACTGTCCAGCCGGCACGACTTTCCGGACTCCCCCCGCAGGATTGAAGCACCTTTTCTAAGCAAAATGGCTTCCACTACCCGTGCCGAATTCTGTAATCCGTTTCCAACGTGCTCATCCTACGACGGCAGCACCGGAAGTGATTACTATAGCATTGTCTTTATAAGAAAAAACAATTACTATAGTAATTAAAATATGAAAATTAAAACAAGATAATAAAACAAAATTTTCTAAAGGCACCAAATAGAAAACCCTCCAACCAAAAGGAAATTTCACTTTTGAAGGCGATAAATAACCTGTCATGTTGACAAACGAATTATACAACTGGAAATTACCGTCCTATGTACGGTTTTCATGGTCAGTTGGAACTTCTTTTATACGTATATGGTTGGAAGTTGGAACAGACCTTTAGAGTATTTTTAAAACTACACAACGCTACACATTGTACTGGTCAAAATGTAAATGTACACTTTCATAACAACCTATAAGAAGTAGCAACCCTGATTAAACCCGTATAATAACCCAACTTTTCAGTTCCGTTCCGAATAAATAAAATAATAAAACAAAAACAAAATAAAAATGTTTATATTTTTGGTATCTCATGCCGAATTGGAAAATTAAATTTTCTTTCACGTCAGTCAATTTGGAAAATAAAAAGACCATGGTAAATTTTAACATAAATCTAAATGACTACAAGATCATTTCTACCTTGGGACAGTGTTTTGATGGTAGAGCAGCAGTAAACTTAGCTAAACATGTTCCTTCGGGCTCTATGGTCGCACTTAAAAAGTTTAATATGGATAAAGTAAAAGACGAAAGTTCGTTAGTAGATGTAAGTGCACATGCTAGCTATAAATATATATTTTTTTATTATAGTTCGGGATATATTTTTCCTATAATTTCAGCTTGAAATCATTTTAACAAAACAGTTACAGCATCCAAACATATTGCCTTATTATACTACATTTGTACATGGTCCAGAAGTTTGTGTTGTAAGCCCCTTAATGGCATACGGTTCTTGTAGAGATTTATTGAATCAACATTTTAATGAAGGTATTTATATTGTTAAACCTAATTATCCTTTTCTGAGTAAAGGCTAGATTTATCAGGCATCTAGGTAAGTATACTTATTTCATTGGATTTTTAGGTCTACCAGAACAAGCAATTGTGATTATTCTCAGAGACTTATTAGAAGCATTATGTTATGTTCACAAAAAAGGATATATTCACAGGTAAATGGACTGGAAAAGCGGCTTCATCCACATATCTTCATTTTTCTTTTTAATAATAGCATTTAGAAATTAAACACTCTCTTGGAGACATTCCCCACTGCTTTCCCTGTGTAAAACAATTATTAATTATTAGGGTTTCAAACTGTGAGGAACATCAGGTATTGTTATAGATTAGGGTATCTAATATATTCAAATAAATATGGCTATTGGTAATTTCACTGGCACCGGGAACTCTAGACATGTTTCCATTCTAATATATCATATCTTTAACAAATATTTTCTAAGTCTACTAACCAAAAATTAAAGTCTTTTTTGATGAACACTGTTTTATACTATCCTTCACATTAATTACATCAAATCCATATTTATTTGTTGATGTGTGTAAAACTTTTGCATTGATTATTAACACAAATAAATGGTCTACCCAATTTGGCAGAAAAAATGTAGATTGATACAGACCTACGTTCAATTTTAGACCATGAAATCACAAACAACAAAATAGTTTGTTTAATAGCAGTACATTAGAAATGATAGAAGACACTTTTATACAATTAGTCATATTTTAGAGCAATTAGAGCCAGTCATGTGTTGGTGTCATCCACTGGCAGAGCTTGTCTAACAGGCTTCAGGTATTCATGTCCGATTGTTCTAAATGGAAAATGGCAGAGGACTATTCACTCATTTCCTTCAAGTACAAAGACAAATCTCAACTGGCTGAGTCCAGAATTATTAGAACAAAATTTAATAGGTAAAATTATTATAAGAAATATGGATTAGAAAAAGATAGGTAATAATTAAGTTCCCTATGTATAAATAGATGAAGATACACAAACCATTGTCCTTGGAATTAGACTGTGGCAAAATTGGGATTGTTTTTTAAAACTTGGACTGGAGAGAACACAAAATGCTCATTGCCACAGCCAATCCCAAGAACTATATTTCAGCTGATCGAAGCTGTGAAAGCTTCCATTTTGTGGTAAATAAACACCTGTTAGATTTTAATAATATTTTAATTTGTTACAGTCTAATATCCAATTGAAAATTCGTATATTTAAATGCATCTGGACTGTTTTATTTAGACAGTTAAAATAACAACCATTTTTTCACTGCTATTTAATATCTGATTATTTAGGTCATATGTGATCAGTAGTATTAATTTTACATGACAGAAACAGCTCGATCTCAGATTGTGTTTCTTTACTTGTCCAGTTTTTAGGATATAATGAAAAATCAGACATATATAGTGTTGGCATGGTGATATGTGAGCTAGCAAATGGATCAGAACCGTTTGCAGGAATGTCATCAACATTAATGTTGACTGAAAAAGTAAGGGGTTGTACACCCCAGTTGTTAGACTGCACAACAGTTCCCAGGGACGTAAATGGTGACTGTAGTGGAGGTAATAGTGCATAAGTAAAAAACCTAATATTTTTTTATTATAAATTATAAATAATTAGCAAAATAAAGTAAAAAACAACTCCTGCATTCTAATAAAAAATTAGTTAGTGCTGGGAATGTATTAGTAGATTATATGTATTTTATAATAGATCACAGTTCCATGTGGCTACTATTTAGTATTATTGTTATTGATTGTTATTACCAGGAGGTTTTTTTATAGTTATAATTATAATTTTGATAGTGGTAAAATATCCTGAAATATAAGGTAGTTACAATTTTTAGGCGATTGTGATATAAGCCCAAAGATAGTAAATAGGCGTTTCAGTGAAGATCTGCACAACATAGCAGGACTCTGTTTAAACAGAGAACCGTATGATCGGCCGACGGCAGAGCAGTTACTGACACACCCCATATTTAAAACAATTCGAAAATCTCTTCCTTTAACAGATTTACTTAAACCTGCGTTGCCTTTAAGTGATAAAGTCGCCTTTAATAGAGGTAAGTAGTATGTAATGTGTTCTGTTAAATTATATAGTATCATATTAAATATTTATTTATTCATATACAAACACTACAGAATAATAAAATTCCAAATGGTACCTTTAAGTTACATATGAAACACAGAAAACAAAGAACAGGCCTACAGAAAACTAATGCTATAAATACAATAACTATAACAAAATTGTTGTTTAGCGTGGAAATTATTGTATGTAGACGCGTGTTAGATGTGCTCGTGAATTTTGGTTAATTTTGTAGTGTTATACTAAGCCATAAAATGCGAAAATTTAGCTAAGTGCTTGTTGGCCTTTTGTGCACCTGTATTGCTTTTTTGAGCCCAACTAGATAAGTAGAACAGCGATGCTATGTAAAATCTCGAAATGTTCTGCCTTCTATTTTGATGGATTCCAACAAAAACTGGGCATTTAAATGTCAATTCCCGTATCAGTCAAAGTAATATTAAAGTTTCTGCGGTGCACTACCTAAATTGTAACTAAATGTTTTCTGGTCCAACTGAGTTCGTTTGTTCAGAGTGTGTTGACTTCGGTTTTGTCTTTCGCGTTTTCTGCCATGAATCTACCGATTTTTAAATAGAAGGCTAGCAATTTCCAGTATATAAATACAAGTCACTGTAAGGATTCTCTCCTGAATGAATAGAGGGCAGCAGGATTCCCGAGTTTTTGCCCTGCATATGTATCTGAGAGCCTTTTTTGTAATATAAAGAGTGACTGGATAAGATAATTGCTAGCATTACCCCAGAAACAGATGCCGTAGCAAAGACGTGACTCGACAAGGGCAAAGTAAACAGATCTACCAACTTCCGCGCTAAGCTCTTCAGCCGCCACCCCACAAGCAAAGCAGCCACTTGATATTTTGTTAGCCAGATCAACTATGTGGTTCTCAAAATTCAGATCATTATAAATGACTACACCAAGGAATTTGCTGCTAGGGAGCTGCACAATTGGGTCACCGCCAACCGACACACCCCCGAGATCACCCCTAAAACACAACAGCCCGGTCTTACCAAAGTTTAGTGACAGGCGATTTGAGTTAAACCAAACCTTTATTCTCTGAAGGTCCGCCAACAAGGTTAAGCGCAGGGACTCACTGTTAGGGCTATGCCAGAGAACTGTGGTGTCATCGGCAAATAAAGTGAATTTTCTCTGAATGTCAAGATTTGTGAGGTCATTGACATACAGGAGAAAAAGTATAGGAGTCAAAACAGAACCTTGCGGCACTCCCCAGGTTACCGACTCATATCCAGAGGACCCAGAGCCCAAGAAGACACGCTGAAGACGAGCCTTAAGGTAGGAAGAAAACTAGGACAATGCCACGCCTCTGAAACCATAGCAATGAAGCTTCCGAAGCAGAATCTCATGACTGACACAGTCAAACACCTTTGATAAGTCACAAAAAACCGCCGCGGAAACGCCACCACCATTAATCTCGGCATATAAATCATAAAGAAAATTGTACACAGCATCATCAGTATTGTGACCCTCTCGAAAGCCAAACTGAACTTTACTAAGGATATTATTATTTGACCTCAGAGAAGACATGAAACGAAATTTAACCAGTTTCTCAATCAGCTTTGATAGAGTGGACAGAAGAGAAATGGGTCTGAAGTTTGAAGGTTCATCCAGACTGCCACCCTTATGAATTGGGATAACTTTGGCTGATTTTAGACAGTTCGAAGATGTACCCATCGTCCACGAAACATTGATTGCGTCAGCAAGTGTCATCAAAGGTACGTCAGGCAAGTTAAGGAAAATTTGTCCTCTCCAGAAGAATTTTTGTTTTTCATAGAATTTAGGACTCTCTTCAGTTCAATCAAGTCGGTGTGCAGAAAAATAAAGAATTTTGGATAGTTTTGTTTGACATGTAACCAAGGGGTTCAGTTGATGGATTGAGATTCTGGTCGATATTACAGAAGAAAGTATTTAGTTCATCAAGGGGAACCTCAGGGTTTGCAACCGGTTGATAGTTGCTCCTAGCCTAGCGCGTATATCATTTACAATTCTCCAGCATTCTCTTGGCTTACTTGAACTACTACCATTCGATTCAGATAATATGACTCCCTAGCACACCTGATTAGTCGACGATATATGGAGCGATAGGTATTGATGAAAGGCCGGACAATCAGTATACTTTCTGATAATGTGAAGGGAACGCACATTTTTAGATGATACTTTAAGACCCCAGTAGGCCTAGATTTCCTTGATGCAGCCTTCGATCCCTGACAATGGGAAAGGCAACATCAAACAGGTGCACCAGCCTGGCGTGAAAGTCAGAGACAGGATCAGGCCGGTCAAATACATTGTGCTAATCAACAGAGGCACTCAAACCGCGAAAACGCTCATAACTCCCATCACTAAAACTTCGTCCATAGCGCGGCGCTGTTCTAACATGCTTTCTAAGATCCAAGACCTTACAAACAATAGCCTCATGGCCAGGCAATGCTGCATTTTTAGTAGTGCGTAGTCAATTGTACTTGACGAGAATTTAGTGATACGAGTCGGTGAGTCAACATGCATTTGCGCTAAAGTCTGAAGCTGGCGACCGATAAATGCATACAACATATAAATTCTTGGGCCTGGAGAATATCATACAGAATTCAAACGCAGTTTCTTTTAGGAGATAATCAAATTTATTTAAACGCTCAAATGAACCTCGCTCCAAAATCACATCATTTACCAGGATCAATGAACCCCCATGGGACACTCGTGTTCTGCAGAAACTGGATACGACTGTATAATTTGGCAGATAGACAATCTCATTCAACTTCAACTAATGTTTCCGTAAGCAAAACAATATTAGGAGGAGAGAATATTCTTCAGAACTGTTTAGTTTCAGCGAAATGTATTGTTTATGACATGTGTGTTAGAATGAGTAGACAGGAGCGTCCCACAGGTTATTGGGAAATCGGTGGTATGCGAAGAAAAACCACCTATGTTGGGGTTTGGAACCTTCGGCAACATGCACTAAAACGGAGTGTTATCCACAATACCGAAACATAATTATTGCACTCGACGCTGGTTTTAATCATCTCCTGATGATGCTAACATGGTCAGCGAAACGCGCGTCGAGTGCAATAATTCTGTTTCGGTATTGTGGATAAAACTCCGTTTTAGAAGAAAAACCAGTTATTTCTGAGTGATCAGGTGATGTTGCGCTGAAAATTTTTAAACCTGATAGTTTAAGTTACAGACATCAATCAGGTAATGTGTCATACATAACGTCGATGGGTCCCGGAGCTGTGCAGGGCACAAACATAGCACTATTCGCGGTGTCAACAAGTGATGACATTTCCCTATGGCTATGAGATGGTTAAGTATAGGTTGGCCACTAATTAGCGGTGGTCCAATAAAGATGACATTGGTGTGTATCATATGGTTGAGACACCTCACTATTAGTTCCTTATTTAGACGTTTTCCGTAACACAGTTCTGCGAAGTAAGGAAAACAAAAACGAAGTCGCTCCTGGTAAATTTGCTGCAGTATAGGAGGCATTTGTCCAGCATATCCTCTACCATCAACTTGCCCATTATCTGACTGTTAACGTCATATTTGTTCGTAGTGTGTCTTTTAAAGAGAGACAAATAGCCCTTCAAATCCGATCCAATTAGTAGTATTCTTTTCTTCACTTTTGCCGCTGTATGTTTCCTAGAGTTAGGCCTTCCATCGGGCGGTGGCGATGTTGTAGTGAGCAGAGAATGTTTGCTTTGAAGTTGAAATAATTCATAGTTCAAAGTTTTCAGATCTTAATGATTCCGGTAGACTTCTTGGGGTATATCTGGATGGCAACTTGGTCTTTGACACCCATATTGACCAGGTAGCAAAAAAAAAACTGTTGCAAGTAATATTTCTCCTAAAAACCCTAAAAAAAAATTTTGATCATGAGGTGCTACTTATGGCCTTCCATGCTTTATTTCAGTCTCATTGCAACTATGTCATTCTTACATGGGTTCATATAGCACAGGCAATTAAGCAGGGTAGTCCGAATTGTGGAGGACCTACGTTATAGAGCAGATGTTAGGCAAACCTTCATAAACTTAAATATACTTACTATGCTGAAAAAGAAGACCATCTGTTGGAGATTGGTCGCGTGAGGAATAACCAAATTGTTGCTACATCTGAGAACAAACATAGCAGTGGTACTGTGGTAATCAACATTCCATACAAATTTCTTACCCGACAGCAATTGACAATCGTCCGAAACTGCTCCTTGTCTCTGGGTCTATCAACAGGGTTTTCCAAAAGCACCTTCACGCACAATTTGGCGATGTCTTCAACGTCCAATGCTTCCTTAAGCCTGGGTGTACAAGTTTGGAGCTTACCAGGACAGCTTCATCACTGGCGCAGGACTTTACTTGTAGAGATTTTGTTATTCTGTGGTTCAAAGGAGTTTGTCCTCCTGCATATGTCTTAAATAATTTTATTATTCCCTGTAAACACACTAACCATTTAGTTATGATTAGCCCTTACATGGGCTTTAATTTTATTTTTTTATATAATAGCAATTTGTCACTTTTTAAAGCTTTTCATTACAACAATGTAGATCTTTACAAAATATTTTAATGCAATCATGCACGCAATTTTGGCTCTGACCTGGCTAAGTTGTTGCATTCACATGTTGTAAACAAATATCCTAAATTTGCCTCGGATGTTGATTCTGCTGCGAAGAACTCTGTTAGTGACGAATGTGCTTTTTTTACAGTAGGAGTTCCTTCTGATCTGATCTTCCTGCTAAATGCGCAGTCTCTCCGTAATAAATGTAACGATCTATATATTAGAAGAGTTGAATTTTCCTGACTTAGTTTGCATTACTGAGCATTGGCTTGAAATTGATGAAACGGTTTATTTACCAAACTACATTGTTATTTCTAAATTTTGCAGAACTAGTTTTGTCCATGGTGGCACAGTGCTGTTAGTGAGCGGGGAGGCAGAGAACAGATATAATTTTATTAATGTGAATGTATTTGACCATTTAATTATTGAAAAAGTGTTTGAATTTTCTTTAGCATATTGCAGTAGATTAAAGATATATGTAATTTGTGTCTATCGCTCCCCTGCGTCGTGTTTGGCAGAGTTTCTGGGGGCTTGGAGGCACTTCTGAGTCAGCTTCCTCCCCTTGCTTTCTTCATTTTAACCGGTGACTTTAACATTGACTACACTTCCAATGCCAGTATTTCAATTAAAAACATTTTATTGAGTTTTAATTTGAAGATGCATATTATGGAGCCAACCAGAGTAACTAGTACACGCTCTTCTACCTTGGATTATGTGTGCTCTAATGTTGAAAACGTTTATTGCAAGGTACTGAATGCTTCAATTTCGGACCATGAGGCCGTCGTGGCAGGGTTTAAATTGGCCTTTGATTCTCAGCGATCTATTAAACGTCGAGGTCGATTGTTTTGCAGTGGGAACTTCATTAAATTCCGCAATCTTGGTAAGGAGACTGTTTGGGTAGCGCCTGATTCTACAGATGCATTTAATTCCTTCTACAATGCCCTGATTAATACTTTTAACTCGGCCTCCCCCTTTGTAAATATTAAGAATAAAGTTAAAAAAGGTTGGTCGACCAGGGGGATTAGAACCTCTGCCAGGAATTTGAGATGCCTCAACTATGTAAAAAAGTTTTTTGGTTACAGTACTTCCTTCAACTTATTTTTGTCTAGATACCGGAATATTTACAGAAAAGTTATTAAATGTGCGAAAAACGTTTATTTCAACAAAAGAATTGCAAGTTCGAACAATACACAGAAAGAGGCGTGGTCGATTATCAATGAGATTAGTGGAAAGAATGGTCGTTCGCAAGTCTCTTCTTCTCATTTGTCTCCTGACGATATCAATAATTTTTATTGTTCGGTTGCTGACGTATTATCTTCTCAGCTCGATCCTGGTATAAATCCCCTGGAATACCTATTGGGCAAGAGGGTCTCAAATTCTTTCTTTTTGACATAAGTGTCTCTGAGGTTGTAGACACTCTTAGGCTTTTCAAAAGTAAGAATTCTTCTGGCTTTGATGATATTTCTGTTAAGATCTTACTTCATCTCAATGATGCTGGGCTGCAAGCACTTGCGGTAGTCATAAATGACTCTTTTGAGAGGGGTGAGTTTTCCAGTATTCTTAAACAAGCTATGGTTGTACCTGTGTACAAGGGAGGTGACTCTAATCCTCCAGAAAACCTACGTCCTATGTCTCTTCTGCCTTCTCTTGGTAAGCTAATAGAAAGACTCGTTAAAAAAAGAGTGCTTTCATTTCTCACTGCAAATAAAATCCTATCCAGTTCTCAATTTGGCTTCCAGAGTGGAAAATCAACTTCGGATGCTATTTTCTCTCTTCTTGAACACATTTATTTAAGTACAAATGAGAATCTACTTTCAGGAGCAGTATTTTGCGACTTGTCGAAGGCATTCGACTGTGTCGATCATCATCTGTTGCTCCAGAAGCTGGAGGTTTATGGATTTAGGGGTATAACTCTCAATTGGTTTAAGTCCTACTTGCATGGCCGTAGGCAGTCAGTGTCATATCAAGGCAGGGTCTCTAACTCAATGCCAATAAATTGTGGAGTGCCCCAGGGCTCCGTTCTTGGCCCTATCCTCCTTTTGATCTATATCAATGATCTTGTCTCCATTCTAATCAAGGGAATTGTTAGGCTATTTGCGGATGACACTTCTATTGTTTGGCGTGCGAGTGACGTTGGGGTTTTGGAGAGAATGATCAATGCTGATTTAGTTCGCATAAGAACCTGGTGTAATAGCAACAATTTATCATTGAACACACCAAAGACTAACATGTTGAGCTTCAAATGTTCTCTGGCTAATATTTCATTGGGTAGTGACCAAATACTTCCTGCTGCTGGTGCCAAATTCTTGGGGGGTGACACTGGATCAGAGTTTGAAGTTTGAGGAGCACATCAAGGCTCTTTCAGTTGGGCTATCCTCTGGTTGTTATGCCTTGAGAGTGCTTTCTCACCACCTGGAGCCACCCGTCTAGAGATCGGCTTATTTTTCTCTAATAGAGTCACGCGTTACTTATGGTATAGCTTTCTGGGGATGTTGCAGTGCTGACAGCTTCTCTTCAATTTTTAACTTGCAGAAACGAGCTCTTAGGTTTATGTTTAATATTTCATTTCGGCATTCTTGTAAACCTATTTTTATTTCACAAAAAATCTTGACTGTTCCATGTTTGTATTTGCTAGAGAGTGTTTGTCTAGTTTACAAGAAGTATTTCAACTCTTTGGATCCTGTCCGACCATATCACACTAGGCAAGTGAATGTTATTCCTTTATTGATTCCCCGAAGTGCGCTGGTTATGAAGTCCTTTGTCTACTTTGCTAAAAAAAGCCTTTAATCACCTTCCCCTAAATATTAGATCCTCTGATTCTTACAGGGTGTTTAGAGGGAGGGTAAAGGAATTACTTTTGAGAAAGGCTTACTATGATGTTGCCGAATTCCTTGATGATTCCCTGTAAAACGGGCGCGTGTTGTTTATGTCTATTTCATCTTTTATTTTTATTTGTATATGTAAATTTTATTAACAAGGTGTCCGTTGTTGGACTATTTATACCTATTTTCTATTTTTTATGTTCCTTGTACTTGGTACTGTATTTGTATAATTTACTTATTTGATCCTTATCAAACTTTTTTTGTACCTATCTAAAAAAATTTTATGGTTAGCTTTGTAAATGAGATTTTTATCTTTTTATAATAAAGCTTTTTTTGACTTTGACTATGCCATCCATGTATATTTTAGGCTGTCTGATTTATGTTTGAATAACCTGGATAAATATAAACTCTGTTCTCAAAATCATTATCATAATACTAGAGATAAGAATAATATGTTTGAATTATCTCAGATTGAAAAAGTCATGTATATACAGTACTTATTTTGGGCCAAAATTTTAGGTTTAACAGAGAGACAGTTTGTCAGTTGTTTAATTAAAAAATATTTGTTAGATCAGTATAGTATGCAGGAATTTTTAGATGTGAATGTTATTATGTAATAAGTGTGATATTTATCTATAGGATCTTTTACTGTTGACGTATGTAAAAAATGTGTAAATTTTATGAGCATGAGTAAAGTCACCTTCACCTTCTATTGGATTTGCTACCATCAGAACCTACACATAATCTATCATCATAACATAAACAATTCGTTTGATTATATAAAATTATGTAACTAAATATAGCAAAAAAGAATGCACATTGGATAAATTATCCTTCGCATCTCCGCCGTCCCTCATTACACTTTGTAGTATACAACTTTTTCCCAATCGGTACAATTTTTAAAGAAGTTATCTAAAAACATGGTGATTCAGCCGACCCTGGGTAGCCGCTCGAGCTCATCGCCTTGATGCGTCATTACAATTTTGTTCCGGTCGGTGACAAGCAAGTATCCGTAAATCGGTTCTTTCTTTTCGTTTTAAGAAGAAAAATGCCTAGAAATCGTATTTCTAGTATAGTGAAGTGTTAGTGATACGTCTTGCTCGCAAAGGAGGTGAAAAAAGGGGGCAATATTCATCGGAAGAAGCGAATCAGGGGGTGAGTCCATATAAAATTCTATGCCAAAATTTCAAATATACATAAATACCTGGTTATCTTAAATATATAAAAACAGAATCTCTCGTATAAAAGCAAACTAAATGTGTATAATACTAAACTGTAGTATTATGAATAAATATGACACTTGCAACCCTTATTTTTTTACTTAATAAAATTAAAATGGAAAATACTCTCAAACTTCTAAAACTAACTATACTTATTAGAATAAAATAGAGTGCGAACGGGTTACAGTCAAAAATGCGAATGAATCAGTAAAAAAAATTAAATGTGCTCACTGCGATTTGAATTATACTAACAAACTGTTATTTATATACGAGGGCATGACAAAACATTGTTACATTTGTCGTCTGTGCACAATTACACAGAATCAAACAATATATTCGGAATTGAAATATATTATATCGAAATGAATATAAGTAATAAGCAACAGTTAACGATACGAGCTATTCGAACCGTTCTCTAGTAATCTCGTCTAATCGTACATCCTACCAAAGAAATACTATTCAATCACAAAAAGTGTTTACATAACACAATCAAAAGGCTGACTAAGGAACTATATACCGGTCGGCCTGCACATTTATTAATGTTTTACATAAAATAAAACGTTTATACCATATAAAGGAATATAAAAATAGAAACAAATGGTTATAATGCCTTCGTATTATCACGTTTTCGATATTTGATCCCCGTATGGGGCACATGTGGGACTATAAACTACAATTCGATTCGATGCAAATATTGCAAAACAAAAAACAAAGTTATATTTAATTATGATCCACTGACTCATACTGCAGATCTATATGAAAATTTAAGAGTATGGCAATTACATAAGGTATTAAAATTTGAATCTATTATCTACAGGATAATAAATGAAACCCAAAAATAAAATATTATCATAATATTTTTAAAGGATATTCATAGCCACAATACTAGAGAGTTTATAGGAAATCATATGTTATTACTAAAATGCAATTATCCTCAATACCAGTGTTCAAAAACACTGTCTAGAGGAATAAGGACTATGTATATTGTAATTATTGTTATTACTGTATTAATAAATACTTTTGAAAAAAAAAGAAAAAAAAAATTAAAATTTTGAGTAAGTCGGAAAGTGCCCTTTTCTCACGAAATTAACCCCTAAACACTAGCCACAAAGGCAAGCTGATGCATAATTTACGAGCGATTAAATCCCAAGTTGGGTATTATTATAGCTTTGCATGGCCCTCCGTTGACTTTGCTCGCAACGGAGGCTCAATCAACAAGAACTAAAAGTGCTAACCAAAGCTAATCCAAGGCTAACCCAAAATTAAGGGGAAAAGGCGGAATGTTATCGTTCGGCTTTGTCGAAGCAATGTAATACCGGAACGCATTATTTTTAAACAATTCGTGTTGATATGAGCCGTCCGGTGAGGGAAAAAATTGGAGTAAACATTGCTTGCAGGAGATGTTAATAAATAATAATAATACCTATTTACAAATTCGCATTTGCAGATGCGAATAACTTTAACTAAAATTGGCCTTCACATTTGCAGATGTGAAGGGCCCCCAACAGCCTCCACCCCAGTAGGTATATTATGTAAGAGTAGTTAGAGGCACACTATATCCCTACATTTGCCGATGTAAAGGATATATGTACTGACAAAAATAAAACGGTATAGTGCTATGTATTTGCAGATACAAAAACAAATAACCACCAAAAACAAATAACCACCATACTATTGCAACCCTCTTACATAAAATC